>JAHIAM010003702.1:0-47247 GCA_021605205.1 Aegilops longissima | reverse complement strand
GGTCCTTATGAAGGGTAAATAGCAATTGGCATATCACGTTGTTGTTTTATGAGGTAAGAAACGTTTGCTAGAAACCCATAGCAGCCATCGAAACATGCAAACAACAATTAGAGGACGCCTAACTTGTTTTTGCAGGTATGCTATGTGATATGATAGGCCAAGAAGAATGTGATGAATGATATGTGATGTATGAGATTGATCATGTTCTTGTAATAGGAATCACGACTTGCATGTCGATGAGTATGACAACCGGCAGGAGCCATAGGAGTTGTCTTAATTTATTGTATGACCTGCGGTCATTGAACAAACGCCATGTAATTACTTTACTTTATTGCTAACCGTAGCCATAGTAGTAGAAGTAATAAGTTGGCAGACAACTTCATGGAGACACGATGATGGAGATCATGATGATGGAGATCATGATGATGGAGATCATGGTGTCATACCGTGACGATGATGATCATGGAGCCTCAAGATGGAGATCAAAGGAGGAAAATGATATTGGCCATATCATGTCACTATTTGATTGCATGTGATGTTTATCATGTTTATGCATCTTATTTGCTTAGAACGACGGTAGTAAATAAGATGATCCTCATTAAAATTTCAAGAAAGTGTCTCCCTAATTGTGCACCGCTATGAAAGTTCGTCGTTCAAGCACCACGTGATGATCGGTGTGATAGATTTTACGCTCACATACAACGGTGTAAGCCAGATTTACACACGCCAAACACTTAGGTTAACTTGACGAGCCTAGCATGTATGCAATGGCCTCGAACACAAGAGACCGAAGGTCGAGCATGAGTCGATGGAGGATACGATCAACATGAAGATGTTCACCGATGATGACTAGTCCGTCTCACTTGATGATCTGGACACCCTAGTTGACTCGGATCATGTAATCACTTAGATGACTAGAGGGATGTCTATCGAGTGGGAGTTCATGAGATGAACTTAATTATCCCAACATAGTCAAAAACCCTTTGCAAATTATGTCATAGCTCCGCTTTAGTTCTACTGCTTTTAGATATGTTCCTAGAGAAAATATAGTTGAAAGTTGATGAGCGTATTATGCGATAGTAGAAAGCTTATGTCTTAATGCACCGCCAGGTGTTGAGCCCCAAACGCCGCTCTGTGGATGTTAGTAACATCGCATACACGCTTTGATAACTACGTGATAGTTCAGTTAAATGGTTTAGAGTAGAGGCACTAAGACGCTTTCAAACATATAAGATGTTTCGAGGGTGAAATTGGGATTTCGGCTTGTGCCCACGCCAAAAGGTATAAGACCTCGACGATTTTCTTAGCCTCGCAAACTAAGGGAGAAAAGCTCAATCATTGAGCTTGTGCTCAGATTGTCTAAGTGCAACAATCACTTGAATCGAAAGGAGTTGATCTTCCGATGAGATAGTGATGTTTCTCCAAAGTCATTGCCACCAAGCTGCTAGAGCTTCGTGATGAACTATAACATATCGTGATAGATATGATGATCCTGAGGTATTCAACATGTTTGACACCGCAAAGTAGAAATCAAGAAGGAGCATCAATTGTTGATGGTTGGTGAAACCACTAGTTTCAAGAAGGGCAAGGGCAAGAAGGGATACTTCATGAAACGGCAAATCAGCGCTGCTTCTAGTGAAGAAACCCAAGGTTGAACCCAAACCCGAGACTAAGTGCTTCGTAATAAGGGGAACAACCATCGGAGCAGAATTACCCTAGATACTTGGTAGATGAGAAGGTGCAAGGTCGATAGAAGTATATTGATATACATTAAGTTATTGTGTACTTTACTAGTACTCCTAGTAGCACCTGTGTTGGGGTTCAAGCAAATTCAAAATTTTCCTACGATCACCAAGATCTATCTATGGAGAAACCAGCAACGAGGGAAGGAGAGTGCATCTACATGCCCTTGTAGATCGCTAAGCGGAAGCGCTCATGAACGGGGTTGATGGAGTCGATTGCCGTGATTCAAATCACCGATGATCCTAGTGCCGAACGGACGCACCTCCTGCTCAACACACGGACAGCCCGGTGACGCCTCCCATGCCTTGATCCAGCAAGGAGAGAGGAGAGGTTGAGGAAGACTCCATCCAAAGCAGCAGCACAACGGCGTGTGGTGGTGGAGGAGGTGCAGCATCCCGCAGGCTTCGCCAAGCACCGCAGGAGAGGAGGAGGTGTCACGGAGGGAGGAGGCGCCAGGCTTGTAAGTGGCTGCCCTCCTCCCTCCACTATATATAGGGGCAAGGAGAGGGGAGGCGCAGCCTTGGCCCTTCCTCCAAGGAAGGGTGCGCTGTGAGGAGTCCATCCTCCCAAGGCACCTAGGAGGTGCCTTCCCTTTAGGACTCTCCCTTTCCCTTATCTTCTGGCACATGGGCCTTTGGGGGCGCACCAGCCCACCCGGGCTGGTCCCTCCCACACTTGGCCCATGCAGCCTCCGAGGATGGTGGCCCCACTTGGGACCCCGACCTCCCTGGTCCCAGACATTACCGATAAAACCCAAACTTTTCCTATGACCAAAACAGACTTCCCATATATAATTCTTTACCTCCGTCCATTCCTAACTCCTCGTGACGTCCGGATCTCATCCGGACTCAACAACATTCGCAACCACATACAAACTTCCTTTATAACCCTAGCGCCATCGAACCTAAGTGTGTAGACCCCACGTGTTCGGGAATCATGCGCATGACCGAGACGCTCTCCACCAATAACCAATAGCGGATCCGATAGCCATGTTGGCTTCTACATGTTCCACGATGATCTCATCGGATGAACCACGATGTCAAGGACTCAATCAATCCCAGATACAATCCCTTTGTCTAGCGGTA
Organism: Aegilops longissima; assembly: GCA_021605205.1. NCBI lineage: Eukaryota > Viridiplantae > Streptophyta > Magnoliopsida > Poales > Poaceae > Aegilops > Aegilops longissima. The sequence goes on along the minus strand of JAHIAM010003702.1, from coordinate 44,419 downwards.
TTGTACTTGGCCGAGATTCGATCGCCAGATCCGATACCTTGTTCAATCTCGCACGCAAGTCTCTTTACCGCTCCAGAACACATCATCCGTGAAGTAAGAACATAACGATATTCATCGATGCCTCAAGACTCATTGGACTCGCACACATCAAAATGTGTTACTTACAACAAGTTGCTATTGTTGGGTTCTACGGTGAGGGTGCGCCGATCCGCAATTAAAAATTCCTACGCGCTAACATCCAGAACATGCGGAGATGGATCAGTCGTTACCACTAGACGCAGCGCCGCAAATGAAGAAGAGTTGGGGCAGCGTCCGCTGCGGATCGCCTCCTCCTCGCTCGATCTCCTCGAGCGGCCGGTCGTCCGATCCCACGTGACGAGTTCGCCGGAGCAGCGCAAGTGCACCGCCTAACGGTATCCGTGACGCAGGGAGGAATGTCGCATGCGGACTGCTAGGTCCGATCACACACGCAGCCGAGTGGAGGTGGCTATTCGCAACTCATGCAAACCCTAGCCGCAACGCCAAGCGATCAACCGCTCGAGTGTGCCGCACCTCCACTTTATATAGGCGTCCGCGGCTCAACACTTGGGCCTCGTGACGGGCCCTAAAGCCCAAAGTCTATTCGGTCACGTTTTAGTCCAGTTGGATCACATCCAACAGGTCCTCAAACGACCTCGAGGTTCCTTCCTTGCTGCAGACCCTTAGGTTCAAGTCAATTGGTCACAGTTCGGATCACCTCCGACCTGACGGTTGGTAGCGGCCTCTAGCAAGGCGACACCACCAAGCGCATTTATGAAGCTGGTTAGGTAACCTGAAACGTCACACTTCTGTCCCTTTGCCACACGATATATGTTGTCGGGCTCAAGGCAGATGTCATCCTTGTGCTAACCCGACCTCTTTCTCGCTCCAAAGGATACCGACCAACGTCCGGATTATCTCATAATCCTTGTCGATGGCCATGCTGTCTGGTCGATCACACGGGGCCCAGAGTATATCTCTCCGATCGGAGGGGCAATCCCATCTTGCTCGACCATGTCTCGCAAAGATGGGATCGGACAAACCCAAACCTACCTTTGTAACTACCTACCACGGAGTTGCGCTTGGTCGGCCCAAAGCAAGTCTGTCACCATCCCGAGTACATGCGCCACTGTCTTAGGACATAGAACGTATGTTGTACTAGAGACTCAAGATGACATATCGCGCTGCCTCATAGTTGGGTCTCGTCCGACTCGACCTTATTCACTCGGATCCGACTATGTCGAACCACCAGACCTTTCCAAGTCCATATTATCCGTTAGCATCCAATGTCCATGGCTAGTGAGACCGAGCATCGATCGGTCATATGTTAGTCTAGTCACTGGCCACACAGCCCTTTCGACTAGGGACCTTTAGGACACATCATACAATGCATAGTCCCACAAACAAGTCACGATTGCCGATACACATCATTGATAATGTCCAAGGACTATCTTTATTCATAAACACATAGGAAATATCATCATACATGATTGCCTCTAGGGCATATCTCCAACAGCCTCCCACTTGCACTAGAGTCAATCAAATAGACATCGAATGCCCATAGCTCTAACGCGCCCTCATGCTTGGGTTGTGGAAGCGGCTTAGTCAACGGATCTGCAACATTTGCATCCGTGTGAATCTTGCATAACTCTACATCACCATTCTTACGATCTTTCAACGTGATATTTCCGGTCTATGTGTCCACCTTGTGGTGATTCCTCGCCTTGGCTTGTGCGATGGCACCGAATTATCACAATAAAGGTCCAACGGTTTCACCGAGGCTGGGAAAATACCAAGATCATCCAGAAAATGCCGGATCCAAACACCTTCCTTTGCAGCTTCACGCCGCAATGTATTCGCCTGTGGTAGAATCGCCACCGTATCCCGCTTGAACTCATCCAGGCACGCTCCTCCGCTCGGACGCATACGAATCCGACGTGATCGACATCATCTCCCGGTTTGGAAACTAGCATCGACGAACCCTCACGACGAGCTCTTCCTCACCTCCATAAACTAGGAACATCTCTTTAGTCCTTTTCGTACTTCAAAATAGTTTTACCGCTCCAAGGACTCTCACCGGGTTGGCCGTATCTACTTGTTAGGCTTATTGCAAAAGCAACATCAGGCCTTGTACATATATGGCATACATGATGGATCCGATTCGAGGCATACGAATCCTTACTCATCCTCCTTCGCCATCGATGTCGAAGGACTCGAGTCTCGCTTAGCCTTATACCATGTGAGAGCGGCAAGAACCCTTTCTTCGCTTTCACCATGTTGAACCGCTCAACACTTTATTCTATGTACGTGTTCGCTTAAGCCGAAAGCAGCCTCGATCTATCTCTATAGATCTTAATGCCTAAAATATAGTCCGCTCACCAAGGTCCTTCATCGAAAACTTGCCATTCAATGATCCTTGACCAGTTTAACATTGAAACATCATTCCCGATCGTAGTATGTCCACATACAAGATCAAAAACACTATCGAGCTCCCACTTAACTTCTTGTATAAACAAGAGTCCGCTTTGATGAAACCGAGACCTGACGACCTCATCAAAACTAATGTTCCAACTCCGAGATGCTTGCTTCAACCCATAAATGGATCTCTTGAGCTTGTATACCTTACTAGTGCTAGTCGGATCGACAAAACCTCGGGCTGTATCATATACACGCCCTCGTTAAATTTCCGTGAAGGAAAGCCGTTTTGACATCCATCCGCCATATCTCGAATCAAATATGCAGCTATAGCTAGTATGATCTCACCGATTTCAGCATCGCTAATGCAGTAAGTCTCACGTAGTCAATTCCTTGAACTTGTCCATAACCTTTAGCGACAAGCCGAGCTTTGTGGATCTCGAACATTTCCATCCACATTTTTTCTTAAAGACCCATTTGCAACCAATGGCGCTACGCTTGTGGCGGATCAACCAAGTCCTGACTTGATTCTCATCCATGGACTTTAACTCGATCTCATGGCCTCTAGCCATGCCTCGAATCTGGCTCACCATCGCCCGTGACACGCCGGCCACGCTTAGCAACAATACATCGCGACTCTCATAATCTTTCCGACTCCGTGGTTCCGGTGCCGCCCACTACGGGTTCCCCGACATTCGTATGATCTCATCACCACCGAGCCGCCCCGAGTGGTCCTCGAATTTCTTCGAGTCGAACTGCCCTCCCACCGCCTCCCGACCGAGAAACTCTTTCTCAAGGAAAACCTGCTTCGAGCAACAAACACTTTGTTCTCTTCCTGTAGAAGCTTATATCCCAAGGTTTCCTGATATCCCACTAATATGCATTTATCCGACTTGGGTGTAAGCTTGTCCGATATAAGTCGCTTGACAAATGCTTCACAACCCCAAATCTTTAGAAAAGACAAACTGACTCTTCCTACCCACATCTCATGTGGTGTCTTGTCTACGGATTTTGATGGTACCCTATTGTGAAAGCTGCTTCTAGAGCGATCCCAAAATGACAAGGGTAAATCCGATTTGTTTCATCATAGACCCACCATGTCCAACAAGGTCCTATCTCCTCCTCGACACGCCATTTCTCCGTATGTGAGGTGTGAGCTGAGGTACTATACCTCGACTTTTCGATGATCATCGAACTCCTCGGCTCATGTACTCACCTCCACGATCAGATCGCGAAGCTTTATAGTCTTGCCGAGCTGATTCTCAACCTCGCTTTGAAACTCTTGAACTTTTCAAAAGTTCCGACTTGTGCCTCATCAAATAGATATATCCATATCTACTCAAGTCGCCGGAAAAGTCAATGGCATCGATAGCCACCTCAAGGTGTTCATTGACCACACACATCATGTATAACCAATATTTGACGCCTCGCAACTCTTTGCGAAGGAGACTTAGTCATCTTGCCGAGCAAGCATGATTCACATGTCTCGAACCGACCAAGTCGGACGGGTTAGGAGCCCATCATCATGGAGCTTCTTCATGCTTTCAGACTAATCGTCCAAGCCGCAATGCCGTAAGTATGTTGATTTATCTCATTAGGCTTATGCCTCTTGACATTTACGTTATAGACCGTTCCTGCTCTAGATTCAATATAAATAGCCCATCAACAATGGGTGCATAGCCGTGGAACATACCATTCAAAAATATCGAACAACCATTGTCCTTAAATTGAATTCATAACCTTGACTCATCAAACATGAGGCAGAAATAATGTTCACTAAGTGCAGGAATGTAACAATTATTCAATTCCATAATGAATCCGTATGAAGTCGGAGCTGCATCGCGTCGACTCCAACGCAGCAACTCTTGCTTTGTTGCGTACTCGATGTCAATCTCCCTTGTGCCACACGCCTAGTTCTTACCAGCCCCTCGATCGAGTTGCAAATATGAACAACCGATCCGTATCAAATACCCAAGAGCTACTAGGTATGTCAGCAAGGTAAATGTCTATAACACATGCAACGAAAGTGTACCTTTGCTCAAGAAGCATTTCCGCCTTCTTGCCATGCTGCAAGCCACTTTCTACGTTCCTCTTCCAAAGGACCGGTCCCTTGCAGTGAAAGCAAACGGTTTCGAGTCCGTCCAGATTTCCGCAGAGCGAGGTTACGCCTCCGTCTTTGCCTTAGCCTTTTCTTGGACCAACCTTCTTGAACTTAGTATTTCGCACCATCAACACTTGATGCGTTTTCTTAATATCCTGCTCGCCACCTTGAGCATCCCATGCAATTCAGTGAGCTTTATCCATGCCATGCATATGATAGTTCGAGATGAACGCCCCATAGCTGGGCGGAAGAGAACCTGAATCTGATCTGAGCCAGCTCATCCAAGAGCGGAAGCCCAAACGATCCAAAGCTTGCACATATCCGATCATTTTGATCACATGTGGGCTCTGGATCTTCCTTCAGCCTGCAATCCATCAAGGATCGCCAGACGCTGAACCTTTCGTCCTAGCTCGTGTTCGAACATGCTCTTGAGACTCTCGATCATATCGTAAGCCTCAACGCTTTCAAATGCTGTTGCAAATTGGGCTCCATACAAGCCAAAGATCAGACACTGATCTCGTTGATTCATCAACGAAGTTTCGTAGGCATTCTTAGTGTGGCACTAGCATTATCGCAGTTCCTCCGAAGTGGATCCTCTAGAACATGTTCCTTTTATCGGCTTGAGAACAATTTCAAATTTCTATACCAGGTGGTAAAGTTTGTTCCATTCAGTTTATCCTTTTCCGAATTGATTTCAATGCAAAGTTGGGTTGAGCAGTGGTGCCATTGATCTACAAATGAAAATATGCAATCACTAAGCAATGTGTTTATGTAGAGTAATTCTAGCCTAAAAAATACTCCCACCAAGTCAAGATCCTCGCAAACTCTCGGATTCAGATCCACTAGCGATGCGACTAGTGAGCTTTAGCATCATCGCTAGCCAACATACCTATACGGTAAGCAACCTTGCTAATCGTATTCTATACGACTTCGCTGGTCGGGAAGGTATCTCATACCCTGCTCCCAACCTCTTTTGCCACAAGGCCCAAAACCGCTTTTGATAGCCTTGTCAAGTTAACTCGATGCAAAGGTATGTCCGTGTCCGACACTAACCCTTCGCCAAGGACACCCAAAGAGACCCAATTTTATGAGCCCACTACTAGACGATTTGACGGAAGGTGCAACATCGGGATGGAAATTCGCTTGATATTCATGAGGGATCTTTCTACCATTCTAACATGCATAGAAACAAAGAAGCATAACAATCACAAATATAACACATATTGTGAAATAGTATGGCTCCTTCATGGACGCTTCTAGGTCGGTTCATCCATGACCATCTACTTAACTCCATCTTGTTTGTCACGCCGACGCCAAGCCACCAACCTGATCTCTATTATCCAACTACTACAACTAGTAATGAATTTACATAGAGTCACAAGTCGAACGCAGGTCGTTATACATTATAATGACAGCACTTTATTCTGCCGGCGACAAACATGACACGCAGGCCACGATAAATTACACATGCATCACATACACATGAGCCATACTATCCACATCAAACCTGCAAAACAAAGTTATGCATAGAATCGCATTCTACCGGTTGTGTGTCGGGTACGAACACACGGCGCACGGACACGGGCGGTCCCGCTTAGCCGGTTAGCGGCGGGTTCGGCAGCGCTGGTGCGGGCAGCGCCGACGCTTTCGAAATCACGATCACATCTGAACTCCGATCACGCCAATTCTCCGATCTCGACCGATCTTATCGATCATCGCTAACCGATTCGATTTACGCTTCACCGTTAACCCGATGGCGGATGACCGACCGGTAGGGGTAGATCGTGGTCACAACCTCACCGATCCCGATTTACGAAAATATAGCCTCAACGATCCCCATGTGCAGTTGATCACATCAACCGCACATAGCCGATTTCTTCAAGGACAACAGATCTCATCTGCCGCCCACATATCTAATATGCATACGATCCAATCCAAACCCAAGGAGAGGGAGAGGTTGAGGAAGACTCCATCCAAAGCAGCAGCACAACGGCGTGGTGGTGGTGGAGGAGGTGGCACCCTGCAGGCTTCGCCAAGCACCCGCAGGAGAGGAGGAGGTGTCACGAGGGGGAGGCGCCAGGCTTTTGGGGGCTGCCCTCCCTCCCTCCACTATATATAGGGGCAAGGGAGAGGAGGGCCTTGGCCCTTCCCCCTTCCAAAGGAAGGGGTGCCCCTTTGGAAGGAAGGGTCCCATCCCCCTTCCCTAAGGCCCACCCTAGGAGGTGGCCCCCTTTAGGGACCCTCCTCCCTTTCCCCTTAATCCCTTTTCCTTGGCCAAACAGGGCCCTTTTTTCCCGCCACCAACCCCACCCGGGCTTCCCTCCAACAACTTGGCCCATCAAACCTTCCAAATTGGCCCCAACCTTAAGGGTGACCCCCGGGTTCCCAACATTACCATAAACCCAAACCTTTTCCTAATAACCAAAACAGGGATTCCCATAAATTTCTTTACCCGTTCCATTTTGAACTCCTTTGTGAACCCGGATTCAAGGACTCAACAAATTCCCGTAACCAATTCCCTTTTCCTTTTAACTTGGCCATTCGAACCTTAGTGAACCCTTGTTCAATCCAGGCGTTTTATGCCCAGAACCTCTCCAATAAAACCAACACGGATCCTCAAAGCCATTTGGCTCCCTAAATGTTCCAACAAGTTCTATTGGTTTAACCAGGGTGCGGACCCAATAAAAATTCCCCCAGAACACCCTTTGTTGCGGGAATTGGTACTTGGCCATTGACGCCAAACCGCCGGTTAAAATTCTCCCGCGGTCCTTTCCTCGCCCGAACCCTCACCCGTGGTGAACCCAAACGAATTCACCGGGCAGCCTCAAAGCCTAAGGACCGCAACCAAAATGTGGGCCACCAAGGTTGCAAAGGTCAAACGGTAGGTGGCCAACGCAATTAAAAACCCTAGCCGCAAACCCGGGCTTTCCCGGAGGTTGGGATCCATTTTTACCCTGCGGCCAAACCCTGCGAAAGAAAGTTTTGGGGCACGCTTCCTGCCCGGATCCCTCCCTTCCTCCCGCCTCGATTCCTTCCCTTCGAACCGGCCCGGTCGTCCGGATCCCCGACCAAGGTTGGAGCGCCCGCAAGGGCACCCCAAGGACCGTGAAGCGGGAGGGGAATTCCGGCCACTTGGTCCCTTTCCACACCGGAATATGGGGTGGCCAACGCCAACTCCTTGGCAAACCCTAAAGGCCGCCAACCCGGTTTATCCAAACCGCCGATGGCCCACCTTTCCCTTTATAAGAGGGAATACCTCCAAGGGGCCAACCCACTTGGGCCTCGACCGGCCCAAAAGGGTCAAACCCCTATTTGTCACCTTTCCATAATTTTGGTCGGCCCAAAAAGGTCCTACCCCGAAATCGACCCTTGGTAGGTTTTTCCCTAAGCTAAGTACCCTTAGGTTCAAGTTTCTTCTCTTATTTACCGCTGGATCCACTTTCTCCACCAGACCTTTTAAGCCTTTTCCCTTCAAATTATATGGCAGGAACCACCATGATCGGCAAGCTTTGGTTAAGGGCCCAATTCCTTTTTTAACCACCCATCCATAAATCATGTCCCAAAAATGCTTTGCCGGGTAACACATTTAAGGGTCCAAGGATATCTTTTCATCAAAGGAAATTCCCATCTTCCAATTATTGCCTCAGGATATTAACGCCCATTGGACTGGTTCAATCCAAATCCATCCAATCCCATCCAACCTCCCCATGGGTTTTGGGAAGGCCTTAGTCAACGGATCCAACATTTATCCGTAATCTTGCATAACTCTACATCACCATTCTTACGACCTTTCAACGTGATATTTCCGGGTTCATGTTCCCACCTTGTGGTATTCCCGCCCTTCTTGTCGATGGCACCGAATTATCACAATAAAGGTCCAACGGTTTCACCGAGGCTGGGAAAATACCAAGATCATCCAAAAATGCGGATCCAAACACCTTCCTTTGTAGCCTTCACGCCGCAATGTATTCGGCCTGGTAGAATCGCTATTGATCCCGCTTGGAACTCATCCAAAGTAAGCCCTCCGCTCAGACGCAAACTAATCCCCGGATCGACATAATCTCTCCGGTTTGGAACTAGCATCGACGAACTCCCCACGAAGCCTCTTCTCACCTCCATAAACTAGGAACATCTCTTTAGTCCTTTCGGTACTTCAAAATAGTTCTACCCCGGCCCAAGGACTCTCACCGGGTTGGCCTGGTATCTACTTGTTAGGCTTATTGCAAAAGCAACATCAGGCCTTGTACATATCATGGCATAATGATGGATCCCATTGCCGAGGCATACGGAATCCCATTCATCCCGCCGCCATCGATGTCGAGGGACTCGAGTCTCGCTTAGCCTTTATACTATGGAGGGCAAGAACCCTTCGCTTTTACCCATGTTGAACCGTCAACACTTTATCTAGTTTCCTTCGCTTAAGCCGGCAGCCTCCCGATCATCTCTATAGATCTTAATGCCTAAAATATTCCGCCTCACCAAGGTCCTTCATCGAAAACTTGCCATTCAATGATCCCTTGACCGAAGTTTAACATTGAAACATCATTCCTATCAGAGTATGTCGCCCACATACAAGATCAAAACACTATCGAAGCTCCCCACTCAACTTCTTGTATAAACAAGAGTCCTCTTCGCTTTTGATGAAACCGAGCCAAAGACGCACCTCATCAAAACTAATGTTCCAACTCCGAATGCTTGCTTCAACCCATAAATGGATCTTTGAGCTTGCATACCTTACTAGTGCTAGTCGGATCGACAAAACCCTGGGCTGTATCATAACACGCCCTCGTTAAATTTCCGGAAGGAAAGCCGCCTTGACATCCATCCGCCATATCTCGAATCAAATATGCAGCTATAGCTAGTATGATCCTTACCGATTTCAGCATCGCTATCAAGAGTAAGTCTCCAGAATAACCTTGAACTTGTCCATAACCTTTAGCAAAGTTTAGCTTTGTGGATCTAACATTTCCATCCACATCGGTTTTTTCTTAAAGACCCATTTGCAACCAATGGCAGCTACGCCGTGGCGGATCAACCAAGTCCCATTTGATTCTCATCCATGGACTTTAACTCGATTCATGGCCCTAGCCATGCCTCGAATTGGCTCACCATCGCTCCGGACACGGGGCCTGCCGCTTTAGCAAAATACATCGCGACTCCGGTAATCTTTCCGACCGGGTTCCGGTGCCGCCCACTACGGGTTCCCGAAGACCTTTGGATGATCTCATCACCAAATGAGCCGGCCCCGGAGTGGTCCTCGAATTTCTTCGAGTCGAACCGCCTCCCATCGCCTCCCGACGAGAAACCTTTTTCAAGGAAAACCTGCTCGAGAAACAAACACTTTGTTCTTCTTCCCGGTTGTAGAAGCTATATCCCAAGGTTTCGATATCCCCTAATATGCATTTATCCGACTTGGTGTAAGCTTGTTGACATAATTCGCTTGACAAATGCTTCACTACCCCAAATCTTTAGAAAAGACAAACCGACTCTTTCCCACCCACATCTCATGTGGTGTCTTGTCTACGGATTTTGATGGTACCCTATTAATGTGAAAGCTGCGCTTTAGAGCGATCCCCAAAATGACAAGGGTAAATCCGATTTGTTTCATCATAGACCGGACCATGTCCAACAAGGTCCTATTCCTCCGCTCGACACGCCATTTCTCCCGGGGCACTTGGAGGTGTGAGCCGAGGTACTATACCACTTTTCGATGATCATCGAACTCCTGCTCATGTACTCACCTCCACGATCAGATCGAAAAGCTTTATAGTCTTGCCGAAGGATTCTCAACCTCGCTTTGAAACTTTTGAACTTTTCAAAAGTCTCCGATTTGTGCCTCATCAAATAGATATATCCATATCTACCAAGTCGCCGGTAAAAGTCAAGGCATCGATAGCCACCTTCCGGGCATTGTGCTCAGACCACACATCACTATGTATAAGTTCCAATACTGACGCCTCCGCAACTCTTTGCGAAGGAGACTTAGTCATCTTGCCGAGCAAGCATGATTCACATGTCTCAACGACCAAGTCGGACGGGTTAGAGCCCATCATCATGGAGCTTCTTCATGCGTTCGATTAATGGTGTCCAAGCCGGGCAATGCCGAAGTATGTTGATTTATCTCATTAGGCTTATGCCTCTTGACATTTACGTTATAGACCGGTTCCTGTTCTAGATTCAATATAAATAGCCCATCAACAATGGGTGCATAGCCGGAACATACCATTCAAAAATATCGAACAACCATTGTCCTTTAAATTGAATTCATAACCTTGACTCATCAAACATGAGGCAAAATAATGTTCCATTAAGTGCAGGAATGTAATAACAATTATTCAATTCCATAATGAATCCGTAGGAAGCGGAGCTGCATCGCGTCAACCTCCAACGCAGCAACTCTTGCTTTGTTGCCGAATTCCGATGTCAATCTCCCCCACACCCTAGTTCTTACCAGCCCCTGGATCGAAGTTGCAAATATGAACAACCGATCCTATCAAATACCCAAGAGCTACTAGGTATGTCAAGAAGGTAAATGTCTATAACACATGCAACGAAAGTGTACCTTTGCTCAAGAAGCATTTCCGCCTTCTTGCCATGCTCGAGCCACTTTCACGCTTCCTTTCCAAAGGACCGGCTCCTTGCAAAGAAAGCAAACGGTTTCGAGTCCGTCCAGATTTCCGGCAAGGGAGGTTAATCCGCGTTTTGCCTTAGCCTTTTTCTTGGACCAACCTTCTTGAACTTAGTTTAACCCATCAACACTTGATGCGGTTTTCTTAATATCCCGCTTCGCCACCTTGAGCATCCCATGCAATTCAGTGAGCTTTATCCATGCCATGCATATGATAGTTCGAGATGAACGCCCCATAGTCGGGCGGAAGAGAACCGAACTGACGAGCCACTCATCCAAGAGCGGAAGCCCAAACGATCCAAAGCTTGCACATATCCCATCATTTTGATCACATGTGGGCTTGGATCACCTTCCTTCACCCAATCCATCAAGGATCGCCAGACGTTGAACCTTTCGTCCTAGCTCGGTTCTGAAACATGCTCTTGAGACTCTCGATCATATCGTAAGCCTCAACGCTTTTCAAATGCTGTTAAATTGGCTCCATACAAGCCAAAGATCGAAAGATCTCGCTTGATTCATCAACGAAGTTTCGTAGGCATTCTTAGCGTGGCACTAGCATTATCGGTTCCTCCGAAGTGGATCCTAGAACATGTTCCTTTTATCGGCTTGAGAACAATTTCAAATTTCTATACCGGTGGTAAAGTTTGTTCCATTCATTTATCCTTTTCCGAATTGATTTCAATGCAAAGGTTGAGCAGTGGTGCCATTGATCTACAAATAAAATATGCAATCACTAAGCAATGTGTTTATGTAGAGTAATTCTAGCCTAAAAAAATACTCCCACCCAAGTCAAGATCCTCTGCAAAACTCTGGATTCAGATCCGATTAGCGGATGCGATTAGTGAGCTTTAGCATCATCGCTAGCCAACATACCTATAAGGGCAACTCCTTGCTAATCGTATTCTATACGACTTCGCTTGGTCCGAAGGTATCTCATACCCTGCTCCCAACCTTTTTGCCACAAGGCCCAAAACCGCTTTTGATAGCCTTGTCAAGTTAACTCGATGAAAGGTATGTCCGTGTCCCATACCTTAACCCTTCATTAAGGACACCCAAAGAAGACCCCCAATTTTATGAGCCCACTACTAGACGATTTGACGGGCGGGGTGCAACATCGGGATGGAAATTCGCTTGATATTCATGAGGGATCTTTCTACCATTCTAACATGCATAGAAACAAAGAAGCATAACAATCACAAATATAACACATATTGTGAAATAGTATGGCTCCTTCATGGACGCTCCGGTCCCCGGCCGACCATCTACTTAACTCCATCTTGTTTGTCACGGACGCCAAGCCACCAACCTGATCTCTATTATCCAACTACTACAACTAGTAATGAATTTACATAGAGTCACAAGTCCAAACGCAGGTCGTTATACATTATAATGACAGCACTTTGTTCCTGCCCGACAAACATGACACGCAGGCCACGATAAATTACAACATCACAATACACATGAGCCATACTATCCACATCAAACCTGCAAAACAAAGTTATGCATAGAATCGCATTCACCGGTTTGTGTGTCGGGTAAAACACACGGCCCACGGACACGGGGGTCCCGCTTAGCCTTAGCGGGCGGGCAGGCGGTCCGGGGCAATACCGACGCCGAAATCATGATCACATCTGAACTCCGATCACGCCAATTCTTCGATCCGACCGATCTTATCGATCATCGCTAACCGATTCGGATTTACGCTTCATCGTTAACCCCGGGCGGATGACCGACCGGGTAGGGGTAGATCGTTCACAACCTCACCGATCCCGAACGGTAAAATATAGCCTCAACGATCCCCTGTGCGCTTGATCACATCAACCGCACATAGCCGATTTCTTCAAGGACAACAGATCTCATCCGCCGCCCACATATCTAATATGCATACGATCTAATCCAAACCTATAGCAGAGGCTCGATACCACCGCTGTTCTAAGGAGGGTGCGCCGACTGCAATTAAAATTCCACCGCAAACATCCAAGAACATGCCGCGGAGATGGATCACAGCCGTTACCACTAGACGCCGCAGGGCCGAAGAAGAGTTAGTGGCCCTGGGATCGCCTCCTCGCTCGATCTCCCTCGAGCGGCCGGTCGTCCGATCCCACGCAAGTTCCGGAGCGGGCGCAAGTGCACCGCCTTAACGGTATCCACGCATGCGGGAGGAATGTCGGCGGCGGACTGCTAGGTCGACACACAACGCGGCGAGTGGAGGTGGCTATTCGCAACTCATGCAAACCCTAGCCGCAACGCCGGGATCAACCCCCGAGGTGCCGAGACCTCCACTTTATATAAGGCCCGTCGGGCTCAACACTTGGGCCTCGCACGAACCCTAAAGCCCAAAGTCTATTCGGTCACGCCTTAGTCCAGCTTCGGATCACATCCACCAAAGGTCCACAACCGACCTCGAGGTTCCTTCCCTTAAGCACGCCAATTTTTAGGTTCAAGTCACTTGGTCACGCTCGATCACCTCCGACCAGATTTGGTAGCGGCCTCTAGCAAGGCGCCACCACCAAGGCATTTTGAAGTTGGTTAGGCTAACCGCATAACGTGTCACACTTCGTTCCTTTGCCACACGATATATGTTGTCGGCCGGCAGACTCACATCCTTGTGCTAACCCGCTTTTCGCTCCAAAGGATACGACCATCGTCCGGATTATCTCATAATCCTTGTCGGATGGCCATGCGTTTCGATCACACGAGGGGCCCAGAGTATATCTCTCCCGACGAGGGGCAATCCCATCTTGCTCGACCATGTCTCGCAAATGGATCGGAAAAAACCTACCTTTTGTAAACTACCCAAACACTGAGTAGCGCTGGTCGGCCCAAAGCAAGTCCTCACCATCCCGAGTACATCCCACCAGGTCTTAGGACATAGAACGATGTTGTACTAGAGACTCACAAATGACATATCGCTGGCCCTCATAGTTGGGTCCGTCCGACTGACCTTATTCGACTCGGATCCGACTATGTCGAATCCGACCGACCTTTCCAAGTCCATATTATCCGTTAGCATCCAATGCTCCATGGCTAGTGAGAAGCCATCGACCATGTCATATGCTAGTCTAGTCGGCCATGCCATTCCACATAGCCCTTCCAGGGACCTTTTAGGACAGTCATCATAAATGCATAGTCCCACAAAAAGTCACGATTTGCCGAATACACATCATTGATAATGTCCAAGGACTATCTTTATTCATAAACACATAGGAAATATCATCATACATGATTGCCTCTAGGGCATATCTCCAACAGCCATCTTGTTCCATCTTATCAAACCGAGGCTTTTCAATATCTTGCCCATGTGGTATGATTTGCAATCTCAAGTGATTCAAAATCAAGTGAGTCCAAACGATCCATCTGCATGGAGTTTCTTCCGCAAGATACACCAATAGACATGGTTCGGATGTCTCAAACTTTTCCAAAACCAAAGTCCATTGGAGCCTTTCAACCAATTATGACTTATATAAAGGCCAAGTAAGTGGTACTATCATTACTATCTTATATCTTTTGGCATGGAAATGTGTATCACTACGATTGAGATTTAATAAACCATTCTTTTAGGTGCAAGACCATTGAAGGTATTTATTCAAATAAATAGAGTAACCATTATTCTCCTTAAATGAATAATCAGACATGCTAGACATAATCCAATCATGTCTATGCTCAACGAAACACCAAATAATAATTTTAGGTTTAACTCCAATCTCGATGGTAGAGGGAGCGCATGCATGCTTGATCACATCAACCTTGGAAACACTTCCAACACGATCGCCATTTCACCTTTAGCTAGTCTCCGCTTATTCCGGAGCTTTTGTTTCGGTTACTAACACTTAGCAACCAACCGCATCTAATGCCCCGGTGCTACTAGGAGTACTAGTAAAGTACACATTAACATAATGTATATCCAATATACTTCTATCGACCTTGCCAGCCCTTCTTATCTACCAAGTATCTAGGGTAATTCTACCCAAAGGGCTGTTCCCTTATTACGTACACTTAGTTCTCGGTTTGGGTTCAACCTGGGTTTCTTCAATCGAGAAGCAAATGATTTGCCGCTTCATGAAGTGTCCTTCGCCTTGCCCTTCTTGAAACTAGTGGTTTCACCAACCATCAACAATTGATGCTCCTTCTTGATTTTCTTTCATGTGTCAAACATCGTGAATACCTCAAGGATCATCATATCTATCCCACATGTTATAGTTCATCACGGCTTTAGCAGCTTGGTGGCAATGATTTGGAGAAACATCACTATCTCATCCGGAAGATCAACTCCCACTGATTCAAGTGATTGTTGCACTCAAACACCGGACAAGCTCAACGATTGAGTTTTCTTCCCTTAGTTTGCATTAAGAAAATCGCCGGAGGTCTTATACCTTCTTGGAGGCACGAGCCCGAAATCCCAATTTCCCCTCAAACATCTCATATGTTCCATGACGCTTCAAAAATGTCTTTTGCCTCAACTCTAAACCGCTTAACTCAACTATCACGTAGTTATCAAAACGATGTCCGATGTTCAAACATCCACAAACGACGCTTGGGGTTCAAGACACGAAGGTGCATTAAGGACATAAGCTTTCTCTCGCATAATCGCCATCGCCAACTTTCAACTATATTTTCTAGGAACATATTAAACAAAGGAAAACAGCCATTACATAATTTGCAAAGATCTTTGACTATGTTCAGGATAATTAAGTTCATCTCATGAACTCCCACCGATAGACATCCTCTAGTCATCTAAGTGATTACATGATCCGGTCAATTCAGGCCGTGGTCCGATCATCACGTGAGACGGACTAGTCATCATCGGTGAACATCTTCATGTTGATCGATTACTATACGACTCATGCTCGACCTTTCGGTTCTTTGTGTTCCGAGGCCATGTCCGTATATGCTAGGCTCGCTGGTTAACCTAAGTGTTCTCCGGGTAAATCCGGCTTACAATTGTATGTGAACGTAAGAATCTATCACACCCGATCATCACGCGGGTGCTTCAACGATGAACTTTCGCAACGGTACGCTAGGGGAACACCTTTTGAAATTTTAATGAGGGATCATCTTATTTACTACCGTCGTTTAAGCAAATAAGATGCATAAACATGATAAACATCACATGCAATCAAATAGTGACATGATATGGCCAATATCATTTTGCTCCTTTTGATCTCCATCTTCGGGCTCCATGATCATCATCCACCCATGACACCATGATCTCCCATCATGATCTCCATCATCGGTTCTTCATGAAGTTGTCTCGCCAACTATTACTTCTACTACTATGGCTACCGAGCAATAAAGTAAAGTAATTACATGGCGGTTTATAATGACACGCAGGTCATACAAAAATAAAGACAACTCCTATTCTTCCCTTGTCATACTCATCGAACAAGTCGTGATTCCTATTACAAGAACATGATCAATCTCATACATCACATATCATTCATCACATTCTTGGCCATATCACATCACATAGCATACCCTAAAAACAAGTTAGACGCCCTCTAATTGTTGTTTGCATGTTTTACGTGGCTGCTATGGGTTTCTAGCAAGAACATTTCTTACCTCCAAAACCACAACGTGATATGTCAATTGCTATTTACCCTTCATAAGGACCCTTTTCATCGAATCCGATCCGACTAAAGTGGGAATCGGCACCCGCTAGCCACCTTATGCACCAAGTGCATGTCCCGGTGGAACCTGCCTCAAGAAGAGTACGGTAAGGCCGGGTCGGGCCGCTTCATCCCCAATAACCGTCAAAACAAGATTGACTAGTAACGGCAAGCATATTGAATAAAATCAACGCCCACAACTACTTTGTGTTCTACTCATGCAAAGAATCTAACGAATAGACCTAGCCTATGATTCCAGCTGTTGAAGTAAATTCAAAATTTTCCACGATCACTAAGATCTATCTATGGAGAAACCAGCAACGAGGGAAGGAGAGGCATCTATATACCCTTGTAGATCGTTGTTTAAGCGCTCAATGAACGGGGTTGATGGAGTCGGATTTAAGGATTCAAATCACCGATGATCCTAGTGTCCAACACCCAACCTGCTCAACACACGTGACAAAAGGTGACGCCTCCCATGCCTTGATCCCAAGGAGAGGGAGAGGTTGAGGAAGACTCCATCCCAGCAGACAACCGGGCGGTGGTGGTGGAGGAGGGCAATCCCCAGGCTTCGCCAAGCACCCGCAGGAGAGGAGGAGGTGTCACGGAGGGAGGGAGGCGCCAAGGTTTTCCCCCCCTCCACCATATAGGGGCAAGGGAGAGGGGAGGCGCAGCCTTGGCCCTTCCTCCAAGGAAGGGTGCGAACATCCCAAAATTTACCATTTGGAATGTTTTACATTTATAGCTACATCTATGCATGTTGTTTGAATTTGAGTGGCATTTGAAGTTTTGGGTTTTGAATTTGAATTCAAAATTTTGGCAAGTGGAAATTATTTCAAAAACTATGCCTCGATAAATACTTGAGAAAAGTATGAGAGGAGTAAACATGACACTCCAAAAAGAGGGAAAACATTGTTAAAAGTTTGAAATTCAAATTTGAGTTTATTTGAATTTTGAAAAACGAATTTTTATAAAGTTTGATTTTGCCCTCGAAAATGTTCAAATGATAGGAATATTCCCGATCATTTTGGTATATATATGTCCTATATAAAATATTTATAGTTTAATATTATATTTTTTTGTTTTTCAAAAAAGTAATAAAACTAGAAAGAAAAATGCCCACCCAGCCAGGGCCGAAATTGGCCCAACCAAGAACTTGGCCGCCTCCAAACCCTCCTGATCAACTGGGCCCACCTTCCCCCAACCTAAGGCCCCCACCGCTCCAACCCCCCCGGGCCCTACCGGATCCCGGCCGCCTTTCCTCCTCCCGATTAGGCGGCCCCCAAACCCTCCCAACCCCTTCCCCACGGCCCTCCTTCCCCAAGGTCCCAAGGATTCCAATTGACTCCCCCGATTCCACCCCGCCAACCCTAGCTTATAAAACCCCCTCCCGCAACCCCAACCCTCACGACCCCCCCCCCAGGCCGCCAGCCCGATTGCGCCGGGCCTTGGCCCCGTTACCCACCCCCTCCTCAGTCTCGATTCCCCATTTAAGGCTTGACCGGGGATGGCCAAGGAGTTGTGAACCATTCCGTTGGCTCCGCTTATTCTAGTTGGTTTTATTTTAACGGATTGTTCCCAAGGGGGTTTGGTTTTTAAATTGTTTAGTTAGTTAACCCTTTTTATTTTCCGTTTTCCGGTTTTAATTTAGTTTAGGTTTTTATTTTTAATCCCCGATTGCTTAAACCCTAGGCGAAGTTTAGTTATTTAATTTGTTGCTAGTTAGCCCATTAGGCCCTTTTTTTATTTTCGTTTTCTGTTTTAATAGAATAGTTTCAGATTTGAAAAATTCATATCTTTTAATCTACTTAATATTTTTAAGTGATTCTTTTTTGTTGGTTTGCAAATTTCTTATAGTTTCTGTAGAAAATATAATTAGCTATGTTAAAATTATTTAAAATTGCTTTATTTTAGATTTAGACAGAATAGTAATTCTGCCATAAAAGGAGCTAGGATTATTATTTTTAATGATTCTTTTGTCACAACTTTGTTTTGACATTGCCAACCATAGGAATTTATTTGGGCAATTTTAGGATTAATAAAAATAGTTTTAATCAGAATCATGTTATTCTTAATTAATTAACTAGCTATTGTTTTCCTATTGTTTTACTTAGCAAATAAATTTATTTTTCATATGTGATAGATTATTCTAGGTTAGTTTCTGTCACTTTAGAGCATGAACTTTTATTTATAATAAATAAAACTTTTATTTTATTTTTCTTACTAAAATTTGCTTTAGGCCTAATAGGAGTTTCATAATGGATTTTAAGGTGATTCTTTTTGCTCCTAGTTGCATAATGCATTCTTTTCGTTGTTAACATAAACCCATGCTTAGGTTATGTTAAGAAAATTTTTGTTATGCAAAACTATTTTTAGTTGTTGCTTGAAGTAGGAAAACTTTGAGTTGGATTTCTTCAGTTTTCCTTTGGGTTTTGATTCGCTTTGTTTTTGGTGTGTTATGTTGCTATGTATATGTACGTGATCATATGCTATATGCTTATTGTGATTATTGTTTGTCTTTAGAGATTTGGGTGCTTGCTACCACGAGTCCCTAGTTTTCAAGATCGCGAAGGCAAGTTCACTTTGACCATGTTTTCATACCTATGTTTTATTGCATTTAGTGGCATCTTTGCAACAATCCTCCAAAGAGTGAAATTGAACTTGTAGTTGAGTAGTATGCATGAGGTTGGAACCCATCACCTGCTACCAAGCCCGGACGTTATTTATTTTAATGCTACGCTATAGCGTACGGGTTGGTATGAGTGCTCGGAGTGGTGTGAGAATGGAGGACTACGCCAATGACGAAACTCCATGATGGAATTCAAGGACTACATCTTCAAGGCCTCAAGACTTCAAGACTCGAGACAAGAATTCAATATACACCACGGGTGAAGGATGGTTGACGGCACCTGGAGAAACCAAAGGTTGGCCGGATGCATGGAGAAGCGCCATGACATCTTGGAAAGCTTCACCTGCACTCAAAGAGACTAAGAATACTTCATGCCCAAGCTTACCTGCAACCGCAAGTCATTATGGGCTCGCTGGTTGACCTTAGTGGTGACTGGGTGGGACGTGCTAGCAGATGTAGAACTACGGTAGGATTGGATGGGTACTGACAAGGGTCGAGGAACTCTTTGGAAGACCATGTTCGTCATCTTGTTCTCAAACACTAAGTGCGAGAACGAAAAGAGGGATCGAATCTTGGTAAAGTGTACAAACCTCTGCAGAGGGTTTAAACCTAATCGAAGCCGTGTCCCCGTTACGGACAATTTGAGCATCTAGACTTGGATCTATCTCTAACTCTCAACACCGGATTGATAACTTAATTGTGGGCAACTTATGATGATTTTGGGCTATGAGACATCGTTGGAACCATGTCATGATAGGAAACTCCATAGTACGACTTCATTTATTCCTTTGATGTAGGGAAAATAAAACCAGCTTTTACGCAAAACAAAACTCGATAGGAGCCACAAAGCCATACCGCATATAGTATAGTTTATCATCGGTTTTTCTTTATTGTGATCTTGCAGACATTCAATGTAATCGATTTACACGGCTGCAACGTATCATGTTGCGATATTTCCTCGACGAGTAAGAGTTACGAAAGGTTACGGTGAAAACTCAAATTGAAGATTTTCAACTTGGTATGGACTCCACCGTGATAAGAATATGATTTCTGCATAATCAAGGCATAATTGTGAGGGTTCTCTGAGAATCAAAATTTCATTAATTTCTTCACACTTAGAGTGTTATTCTTCATTGATTGAAGAAAACGCTTTCTTCATGTGTTGCACATCTAAGTCATGAATTTTCATATGTGTCAAGATGTGTGTCCTTTTCAAAGAAACATTCAAGATCTAAGATATTTAGTCACACCGCAATTGCTAAATCTTCATCCAAGGGCTTTGGAAGATATCGCTGAAGTTGTTCTTCGCTTCACATGCCGATGGAGATGTCGCCTTCAACACACACACAAAGAAATGATGACGAATCAATGTGCTTTGGTTCGAAAGTGCTGAACTGGTTGTGAGCAATCTTGATGACACTCCTCATTGTCGAGAGAGTAACATTCTTCACGTTGATGCCGAGTCCTTGAGAGTTTTCTTCATCCAGTATTGAGCACAACAAGAGCCAAGAGAGTAATGTAATATTCCACCATAGAAGACAGCTATACGCATTTATTTCTTCGAGGACCAATGCATCAAAGATCGTCCGAGGAAATGACAAGTATCAAATGTTGACTTGCGGTCCACACGATCACCAAAGATAGTCGAGTCAATATCCAATGAGATCAAAAGTAGAGCCCTTGGGGTACCATAACCTAGTGTTGGTGTGTGAGCTTGATATCGAAGAATATGCTTCACGCCTTATGGTGTGATTCTGAAAGTGCGTTATATCGACTAGAGGGGGGGTGAATAGGCGCATTTTAAGGAATTTCTTTCATCGATGAATTTGTTTGAGTAAATTCCTTAGCTAAGAACTACTTGCAGCTTAGAATAAGTATCGTAAGTAAGCAAAATGTATCAGCATGCATAGTCATCATGATGAAATGATGACAAGGCTGTAGTACGTAAAAGTTTAATTGCTGTAGATACAACACAAGATGAAGACAAACAGATCAAGAAATTGAACTGAGGAAATTGAGAAAGTCTTCACCAAAGTCTTCAAAACACGTATATGAAATTAAACACTCAACACAGTAATGAGGAAATGAAAGGTTGAGGAAATAGGAACCGCTTAGGTTGGTGAAGACAATGGATTTGGTAGACCAGTTCCAACTGCTGTCTCGCTTGTAATGCCTAGTTGGAGCGGCTGGGAGTATTTAAACCGAGGACACACAGCCCTCGACATTACTCCAGCCATTGAAAATGCAGCCTGTGACACCAAGTACTCACCAGATTCTTTGAACAAAGGTCACACAGACCTCGGCCCAATCACTGGTAAGTCTTCGTGCCACTTCCAAACCTTCACGTACTTGGTCACCAAAGCGATCCACACCTCTTGATGTTTAGACCTTGACGCTTAACCGTCATTCGAAGAAGCACAATTTCAAAGGTAATACGGATCCACGCAGATCAATTTCTGATGCTCAATCACTTTGGGTTTGTAGGGGCTTGGTTTTGGGGTTTTTCCTACTCATGATTTTCACCAAAGTCTTCGCAGGATGGGTTGCTCTCAAATGACAAGTGTCAAGTTCTCTTGAGTGCTCAACCAGCTAGTGGTTGTAGGCGCCAGCTATAGCCTAGGAGCAGCCCCGACATGATAAGACATAAATGCCCTTCAATAATATGACCAAGTAGTGGATAGGATATTTTGGGACAGCTTCAAGAAAGTATTAGCAACGGTCGGAAATTTGAATTCAAATTCCCAGCTACTATGTTCTCTCACTGTAGGCAATCCAAGACTGGCGAATTTCTAACTCTCACGAGGAAATTTCTCAATTGTGGGTTAAACTTCTGCCTCACATCAAGAAATTGATCTAATCAGATGAGATTTAAAGGTCACCAAGGATTGGTAGGTGTGAGATTTGAGTTGAGCATCACATGGAAATTTTTCCCTTTAGTATTTCTACCCTTTAATAAAGATGGTGTTTCATGACTCTGCTGTTAGAAAATGAAATTAACAAACAAAAAGTCTTCAAGGTCACACCATTTCTTCACTTAAAGTCTTCAAGAAGTCAGAATATCAAAGTCTTTTGCCGAAGAACTTCACATTTTAGGGGCCCATTTCTCTAGAAATATCAAACTCCTCATAGACTTATAGACCTGTGTACATTAATAAACGATATCTTTAACTCCTTATAAGTTCAATCACCAAATCACTAAGGCACTAGATGCACCAATTCCCTTGTGATGATGACAATATAGGTTAAGTTTTCAACGGGATAAACATATGAAGGTAATACCGACATGAGGACTTGATTTCAAGATATAGAGGATTCTCAAGATGTGCAGGTGAGAAATTGCTTTTGAGGCAATGCACATTTGAAGAGTTGAATCATGGAGATCTCTCATATCTTGTAATTCATACACGCATTTGACATATAATATGAAGAATTCTGAATGCATGATGAAATATGGTGCTTGATGTAATTCAACATGTGTGATAACATTATGAGGAACAAGCAGCATGCAAAAATAACGCATCAAGAGTATCAGAGTTCAACAGATCCGCTTGAAGATTTTCAAGAAGCTCAGAGAATCAGAGCATAGCAAGAGCATAATGCATCAAAAGTATCAGCACCATCGCAAGCTTGATTACAACTCGATCCAATAAAAGTTTCGTAAGAATCTGAGTTGTAACTTAACAAGTAACAAATTATTGTTTATGGTACAAACCAGACCCGCTTGAAGATCAATCAAATTTCTCCCCTTTGTCATCGAATGACCAAAAGGATCGAACTGGTAATCAACGCCTGAAGAATTTCGTTGAAGGAAACAAATATGGTTGGGGTCGGTTGTTGTAGTAGGACCTCACGCTGGTGTCTCGAAGTTTCATTTTCATCACACGCGACGATGAAGAATAGGGGAGCCTGCCACTGAAGGAACTTTGACCTTCGTATTTCTTCAAGGAGGTGCGCATTAGTCAAATTCTTCCTTGAGTCCCATTGACGTCAGGCTTCTTCCAGACCGTAGACATGTGAAAGAATGAAATTTCAGCGCTTTGAAGGTTTCATGGAGGTAGTAGTGGTTTTCTTCAACGTGATTGAGTGTTGAGGTCATGTTGTAAAGAATTGAACCAAACTGACGCTGACCCATTTATGATTGCGATCAACCTTCCGATGAAGATCGTGAGGAGTACTCACACGATCAGTCATCACCCCGGTGCAAAAGAGGCTTGAGGACTTTGCTGACCGAGGTATTTGGCGGCAAGAAATATGTGTGGCGTAGCCAACACAGAGAGATGTCGCTTGCTAAACTGGTTCATCCAATGGGACGAATGCTCATCGACATAAAGAAAGAGCCTTGCCCTGTCATCGCTTCGAGGTAAAATGTCCATTTAGACTTCAATTAAAGGGTAGCCGCAAGTGGTTCGTGAGAACAGCCTTTGTAATTGAGGAAGACCTTGTCCCGATGAATCTCATTATCCAAGACGACAAGGCTTCACCAAATGGTGACATACATAGCAATGTTTGCCGAGTCCTCATGAAGAAATCATGGAAGTTGACGGGAACGCCAATGGATGATGTTGAAAGTTATTCTTCTGAGTGATGCCAACGACTTTTTCATCATTCTTGTCGAGGGCCTTGATAGGACTCATTGTCTTAGCAGTAATCCGAGCAGATATAATTATATAGGCATATATTAATAATTCCTTGACGAGGAATATATATATATAGCCAATGAAGAAAGACGACGGAAACAATGAAGATTTTGCAAAGTTGAAGAATTTGAAAACTGAAGAATTTCAAAACTGAGGAAAACTCAAATTGAAGATTTTCAACTTTGGTGGTGGCGTGACCCATCGATAAGAATGATGATTTCACACACCGTACAATTGTCGAGGGTTCCGAGAATCAAATTCTTCATTAATTTCTTCACACTTAGAGTGTTATTCTTCATTGATTGAAGAAAACATTTCTTCATGTGTTGCACATCTAAGTCATCAATTTTGCATAAGTGTTAGGATGTGTGTCTTTTCAAAGAACATTCAAGATTCTAAGATATTTAGCTCACACCGCAACTTGCTAAATCTCTTCTCATCCAAGGGCTTAGTGAAGATATCGCTAGTTTCTTCTTTCACATGCTCGATGGAGATGTCGCCTTCAACACATGATCACGAAGAAAATGATGACGAATTTGAATGTGCTTTGTCTTCGAAAGTGCTGAACGGGTTGTGAGCAATCTTGATGGCACTCTCATTGTCACAAGAGAGGCACATTCTTCACGTTGATGCCGAGTCCTTGAGAGTTTGCTTCATCCAAGCAATTGAGCACAACAAGAGCCAGCAAAGAATGTATTCAGCTTCCGCAGAGATGTGATATACGCCTGCTTCTTCGAGGACCAATGCATCAAAGATCGTCCGAGGAAATGACAAGTACCGGTTGACTTATGGTCCACACGATCACCAAAGATAGTCGAGTCTAATATCCAATGAGATCAAAAGTAGAGCCCTTGGGGTACCATAATCCTAGTGTTGTGTGTGAGCTAGATATCAAGAATATGCTTCACAACCTTATGGTGTGATTCCTTCTGTAGCTTGAAATCGGGCACACATGCAAACACTAAGCATTATATCGGCCTAGATGCACATAAGTACAATAAAGAACCAATCATGGAGCGGTATACCTTGTGATCAAGTCAATACCATTTTCATCGCATAGATGGCCATTTGTGGGCATAGGAATTTTGACGCCTTTGCAATCTTGCATGCCGAATTTCTTCAGACATCTTTGAGGTATTTCTCCGAGATATGAATATGCCATTGTGTTGTTGATTAATTTGAAGACCTAAGAAGAATTTCAACTCTCCCATCATAGACATTTGATATTCTTCACTCATCATATAGGCAAATTCATCACTATAACGCTGGTCAAGACAGCCAAAGATAATATCATCAACATATATTTGGCACACAAACAGTTCACCATCATAAGATTTAGTAAAGAGAGTAGGGTCGAGTGAACCGGGTGAAGCCATTCTTCACGAAGAATTCCTTCAATGTATCATACCACGCCCGAGGGGCTTGCTTGAGGCCATAGAGGGCCTTATTGAGTCTCAAGACTTTGTCGATTCTTGGATCTTCAAAACCGGGGTTGAGCAACATATACTTCTTCCTCAAGCTTACCATTGAGGAATGCACTTTTCACATCCATTTGATATAAAGTGATATTGTGATGGTTAGCATAGGCAAGTAATATATGTAATAGACTCAAGTCTAGCAACAGTGCAAAAGTTTCATCGAAATCAATTCCTTCAACTCCGGTGTAGCCTTGAGCTACTAGTCGTCTTTATTCCTCACCACAAGGCCATTTTCATCTTGCTTGTTGCGGTAGATCCACTTTGTGCCAATGATATTATGCTTATGAGGATCTGGACGTTTGACCAGCTCCCTGACATTGTTGAGCTCGAACTGATGTAATTCTTCTTGCATGGCCTGAATCCAACTCGCCCGTAAATGCTTCATCTACCTTAGTGGGCTCTGATAGAGACAAAAGCATAGTGCCCACAAAAGTTAGATAAATGTGAAGCTTGAGCGGTGAGAGGACTCCGCGCTTCAATGTCATCGATGATCTTTCCACTTGCACTTCTTTTGCAACGCGAGGATGAGCTGGTTGTCGCCGAGGAATTTGATCATTTTCTCAAGACCATTTTCTTCAAGATTATCTTCAGTGCATCACCGACGCTCTTCAGCAGACAGAATGAATTCTTCAACAGATTCTTCAAGAGGAATGACATCCTCGCTTGCTTTGAACTTGATAGAATCCTCAGTGCTGGTTCATCTAACACGTAGGTAGGTGCTCTTTGCAGCCATTAGTTTCATCGAATCCACATCTACAAAGGTCAACAATCTTGTGAAGAGCGATGTTGAAGACTCAGAGGTGTGCGTAGTCCTTTCCAGAACCAAGCATAAACCTTCATGTGCTTTCGTGCAAATTTAGAATTGTGATGAGGATCTCTAATCCAGCATTTAGCAATCAAGACTTTGAAATAACTTACATTGGGTTTCTTGTCGCGAGGAGTTCAGGCGTCTTCTTGAAGAATTTGTGAAGATATACTGTTGATGATGTGGCACGCAGATCAATTGCATCAATCCAAAACGACTAGGCGCTTTGTATTCATCGCATAGTGCGAGCCATCTCAACAAGAGTTCTCGCGCCCACGACGCCATTTTGCCGAGGAGTATAAGGAGCAGATAACTCATGAGTAATACCAAGTTCATCAAGATAGGCATCAAGACCGAATTCTTGAACTCAGCCCATTGTCACTCCCGATGTGTTTGATCTTCACACCAAA
Source organism: Aegilops longissima (assembly GCA_021605205.1). Taxonomy (NCBI): domain Eukaryota; kingdom Viridiplantae; phylum Streptophyta; class Magnoliopsida; order Poales; family Poaceae; genus Aegilops; species Aegilops longissima. The sequence continues at coordinate 17,692 of JAHIAM010003702.1, read as the reverse complement.
GTTAGTTGAAGCCCTCGAGGAAAATCGCTTGAAGACTTCCGCACTTGATTTTTGTAAGTAACAATGTGTACCCATGTAACGAGAGTAATCATCAACAATAACAAAGCCATATAGAGATGCATCATTAGTGACAACTGAGTAATGATTGGGACCAAAGAGGTCCATGTGAAGCAATTCAAGGACGAGTAGTGGTCATGATAGTCTTCACTGGATGCTTGGCCTTGGTCATTTTTCCAGCTTCACAGTTCCACACAAGTGATCCTTGAGGAATTTGACATTCTCAATGCCAATGACATGCTTCTTCTTTGCACATTTAGGCATCTTGTCATCCTCCTTAAAGAGTGAAATTCGAATCCTTGTGAAGTTGGAGTAGTATGTATGAGGTAGGAAACTCATCACCTCGTTACCAAGCCCGGACGTTATTTATTTTAATGCTACGCTATAGTAGACGTGGTTGGTATGGAGTGCTCGAGTGGTGAGAATGGAGGATCTACGCTAATGACGCATAACTCATGATGGAATCATATGACCTGATCTTCGCCTCAAGACTTCAAGACTGAGACAAGAATTCAATACACACCATCAAGAAGGACATTGACTGCACCTGGAGAAACCAAGGGTTGGCCGGGATGCATGGAGAAGCCGCCAAGACATCTTGGGTGAAAGCTTCACCAGACTCAAAGAGACGGAATACTTCATGCCCTAAGCTTACCCGTGCAACCGTTGGGGTCATTATGGGCTCGCTTGGTTGGACTTAGGTGGTGACTCCGCCGACGGTGCTAGCGCATGTAGAAACTACTAGAGGGATTGATGCTGGAAATTTGGACAAGGTCGAGGAACTCTTTTGAAGACCATGTTTCGTCATCTGTTCTCAAACATCAAGCAGAACGTAAAAAGAGGATCGAATCTATGTAAAGTGTGTACAAACCTCTCCAGAGGGTTTAAACCTAATCGGGATTAGCCGTGTCCCCTGCCATTACTTTTATTAATTTGGAGACCGACTTGGATTCATTCCTAACCTCAACACCGGATTGATAACTTAATTGTGGGCAACTTATGATGATTTTAATATGAGACACTCACATGGAACCATGTCATGATAGGAAACTCCATAGCTGGTGACTTCATTTATTCCTTTGATGTAGGGAAAATAAAATCAGCTTTTACGCAAACAAACCCGACACAGCCACAAAGCCACAACAAGAGCAGTATAGTTTATCATCGGTTTTTCCTTTATTGTGATCTGCTTCAGATATTCAATGTAATGACTCTACACTCATTGCAACGTATCATGTTGCGCATATTTCCCATTTATAAGAGTTACGATGGCTGTGGTTACGGCTCACACTCAACCTGGCCGATGGCGCGATGGGACTCCACACCCGCTTGATTGTTTCCCATTGAGTATTAAGGGAGGTATATATCATTTTACTTATATTTATACATGTGATTGCACTTTTGATATATACATTGATGTACCGTAGTGTCAAAGATACCATCACAGTGGATGGCATGTAAAACACGCAGGTCAATTGCCTGAGGCTGGTCGCTACAGGTGCGCCGTGATGAGTCCATCCTCCTAAGGCACCTAGGAGGTGCCTTTCCCTTTAGGACTCTCCATTCCTTATCTATGGCACATGGGCCTCTTGGGGGGCGTGACCCAGCATGACATGGGCTGGTCCTCCCACACTTGGCCCATGGCCTCCGAGGATGGTGTAACCCCACTTCAGGACCTCGTTCTCCCCTATGGTCCCAGACATTACCGATAAAAACTCCAAACTTTCCTAAGGGACTAAAACAGGACTTCCCATATACTTCCTTTTATCTTCTATCATTCCTGAATCCTCGTGGACGTCCGGATCTCATCCGGGTTCAACAACATTCGTAACCACATACAAATTCCTTTATAACCCTACGCCATTTAACCTTATGTGTAGACCCTACGGGTTCGAATCAGGCGCGTATATGATCGACGTTTCCACCAATAACCAACAGCGGATCCGGATACCCATGTTATTCTCTACATGTTCCACGATGATCTCATCGATGAACCATCATGTCAAGGACTCAATCAATCCCGATACACCCTTTGTCTAGCGGGGTATTGTACTAGGCCGATTCCATCGGTCAGATCCGGAGTACCTTGTTCAATCTCAAGCACGGCAGAAGTCTCTTTACTCGCTCCGTGAACACATCATCCCGTGATCAACTCCTTGATCACATTTCAGTACATTATGATGATGTCCTATCGCGGGCCCAGATACCTCTCCGCCACACGGAGTGACAATCCTCAGCCTCGATTCGTACAACCCAATGTGACACTTTGAGATACCGTAATGCACTTTATAGCCACCCGCCATTGCCAGGACGCTTTGGTACACCCAAAGCATTCCTACGGTATCCCGGAGTTGCACAATCTCATGGTCTAAGGAAATGATCTTCTTGACATTTTAGAAAAGCTTTAGCATACTAACTACACGATCCGGATAAGCTAGGCTTAGGATTGGGTCTGATTCCATCACATCATTCTCCTAATTATGTGATCCCTGATATCAATGACATCAATGTCCATGGTCAGGAAACCGTAACCATCTATTGGATTAACGAGCTAGTCAACTAGAGGCTTACTAGGGACATGGTGTTGTCTATATACCCACACATGTATCCGAAGTTTCCTATCATACGATTATAGCATGGATAAATCCATTATCATGAACAAGGAAATAATATAATAATAACATTATGTTATTGTCTAGGGCATATTTCCAGCACCAGGGTATTAGATACCGGTTGCTAAAGTTAGTAACTCGAAATAAAAGGCTACGGAATAAACGGAGACTAGCTAAAGGTGAGTCGATGATATGTGGAAGTGTTTCCAAGTTTGATGTGATCAAACATCGCACGCCTCTACCATCAAGATTAGTATTAAACCAGAATAATTGTCATTTGGTGTTTGCGAGCATAGACATGATTGGATTATGTCTATCGCACGGTTATTCATTTAAGGAGAATAATGGTTACTCTATTTATTTGAATAATACCTTCAATGGTCTTGCACCTAAAGAATGGTTTATTGAATCTCGATCGTAGTGATACACATTTTCATGCCAAAAGATATAAGATAGTAATGATAGTACCACTTACTTGTGGCACTTCCATGTAAGTCATATTGGTATAAAACGCATGAAGAAGCTCCATGTTGATGGATCTTTGGACTCACTCGTTTTTGAAAAGTTTGAGACATGCATGTCTATTGGTGTATACGCATGAAGAAACTCCATGCAGATGGATCGTTTGGACTCACTTGATTTTGAATCACTTGAGATATGCAAATCATACCACATGGGCAAGATGACTGAAAGCCTCGGTTTCAAGAAATGGAACAAGATAGCAACTTGTTGGAAGTAACACATTTTGATGTGTGCAGTCCAATGAGTGCTTTGGGCATGCAGATGAATATCGTTATGTTCTTACTTCACGGATGATTTGAGTAGATGTTGAGTATTTACTTGATGAAACACAAGTCTGAATTATTGAATGGTTCAAGTAATTTCAGAGTGAAGTTGAAGATCATCGACAAGAGGATAAAATGTCTATGATATGATCATAGAGATGAGTATCTGAGTTATGAGCTTTGGCACGCAATTAAGACATTGTGGAAATTGTTTCACATTAATACTACCGGAACACCATAGTGTGATGGTGTGTCCGAACATCATAGTTGCACCCTATTGGATATGGTGCACCATGATGTCTCTTATCGAATTACCACTATCGTTCATGGGTTAGGCATTAGAGACAACCACACTCACTTTAATAGGGCACCACGTAATTCCGTTGAGATGACACGTTTGAACTATGGTTTGAGAAACCTAAGTTGTCGTTTAAAGTTTGGGGCTGCGGACGCTTATGTGAAAAAGTTTCAGGTTGATAAGCTCGAACCCAAACGGATAAATGCATCTTCATAGGACACCCAAACAGTTGGGTATACCTCCAATTCAGATCCGAAGCAAAAGGGATTGTTTCTAGAAACGGGTCCTTTCTCGAGGAAAGTTTCTCTCGAAAAGAATTGAGTGGGAGGATGGTGGAGACTTGATGAGGTTATTGAACCATCACTTCAACTAGTGTGTAGCAGGCACAAGAAGTTGTTCCCGGCACCACACCATTGAAGAAGAAGCTTATGATAGTGATCATGAAGTTTCGGATCAAGTCACTACCGCCTCGTAGGGTGACAAGGATGCTACCTTCGTGGTACGTAATCTTGTCTTTAAGGTCATGTTGCTAGACAACAATGAACCCACGAGCTATGGAGAAGCGATGGTGGGCCCAAATTCCAACAAATGGTTAGAGGCCATAAAATCGGAGAAAGGATCCATGACTTTGGTGGACTTGCCCGATGATCGGCAAGCCATTGAGATAAATGGATCTTTAAGAAGAGCGGACGTGACGGTAATGTCACCGCTTATGAAGCTCGACTTGTGGCGAAGAGTTTTCACAAGTTCAAGGAGTTGACTACGATGAGATTTTCTCATCCAGAGCGATGCTTAAGTCCGCGGAATCATGTTAGCATTAGCTGATTTATGAAATCGCGATGGATGTCAAACGAGTTTCCTTACCGTTTCAGAAGGAAAGGTTGTATGTGATAATCGAGAAAGTTTTGTCGATCCTAAGGATGCTAAAGGTATGCTGGCTCCAATGATCCTTCTAAGGACCGGAGTAAGCATCTCGGAGTTGGAATGTGCGCTGATGAGATGATCAAAGATTTTGGGTTTATACAAAGTTTATGAGAAACTTGTATTTCCAAAGAAGTGTGGGAGCACTATAGAATTTTTGATGAGTATATGTTGTTGACATATTGTTGATCGAAATGATGAATTTCCGAAAGCATATAGGGTTATTTGAAAAGTGTTTTCAATGAAAACTGGATTAAGCTACTTGAACATTGAGCATCAAGATCTATAGGATAGATCAAAAGCGCTAATGGTACTTTCAAATGAGCATATACCTTGACATGATCTTGAAGGTGTTCAAGATGGATCAGTCAAAGAAGGAGTTCTTGCCTGAGATGTAAGGTATGAAGTTAAGACTTAAAGCTCGACCACGCAGAAAGAGAGAAAGGACGAAGGTCGCCCCTATGCCTTAGACGTAGGCTCTATAGTATGCTATGCTGTACCGCATGAAGTGTGCCTTGCCATGAGTCGTAAGAGGTACAAGAATGATCCAGAATGGATCATTGATAAGCGTAAAATTGTCCTGGAGTAAATAAGGACATGTTTCGATTATGGAGGTGATAGAGTTCGTAAAGGGTTACGCGATGCAAGCTTTAACACCTATCCGAGTGACTCGAGTAGCAAACCGATAATAGTGGAGCAACCATTTGGAATAGCTCCAAGTGAGCGTGGAAGCAACGTTACAATATGACCTAGAAATTTGCAAGTACACACGGATCTAAAGGTTGCACCGTTGACTAAAACCTCTCTCACAAGCAAAACATGATCAAACCTCGAACTCATTGAGTCTTAATCACATGATGATGTGAACTAGTTTATTGACACTAGTAAACTCTTGGATGTTGGTCACATGGCGATGTGACCGTCAGTGTTAATCACATGGCGATGTGAACTAGATTATTGACTCTAGTGCAAGTGGGAGATTGGAAATATGCCCTAGAGGCAATAATAAATTAGTTATTATTATATTTCCTTGTTCATGATAATCGTTTATTATCCATATAATTGTATTGATAGGAAACTCGATACATGTGGGTACATAGACAACACCATGTCCCTAGTAAGCCTCTAGTTGACTAGCTCGTTGATCAATAGATGGTTACGGTTTCCTGACCATGGACATTGGATGTCGTTGATAACGGATCACATCATTAGGAGAATGATGTGATGGACAAGACCCAATCCTAAGCCTAGCACAAAGATCGTAGTTCAGATGCTAAAGCTTTTCTAATGTCAAGTATCATTTTAGACCATGAGATTGTGCAACTCCCGGATACCGTAGGAATGCTTTGGTGTACCAAACGCACAACGAATGGGTGGCTATAAAGGTGCATTATAGGTATCTCCAAAGTGTCTGCATTGGTACGAATCGAGACTGGATTTGTCACCCATAAATCATGGAAGTTGACGGAACGCTGGAATCATATATTGAAATCATATTCTTCATGATGCCAACGACTTCTTCATCATTTGAGTCGTGGCCTTTGATAGGTCTCATTGTCTTCGAGAATCCGAGCAGACACCGAGGCATATACAACAATTCCTTGACGAGGAATTTGGTTCTGCCTGCCTTGGCTTCAAAGGCTTCATCAGCACTTGCATATAGTGATTTGAAGTTCGTGTCTTGCTGTAGATACAACTGAGCACCATCAAGTGGGAGGATCGAGTGGTAGGGCACGGGCAATTCAGGTGCCGGGTGCCTTTGTTGTGAGGTTTTCACATCCATAAATACTCATGAGTTCACATCTTCGCCGGATCGTGCGTCATTACATGAATTGAAGAATGAGTTCTTCATTCCAATCACAGATATCGCTGCGAAATTCTGTAAGTCCCAAGACGGAAGAACACTAGGACTAGCTCGGCTCGGGCAGATTCCATGTCCACATGAGGAATATGTGCATGATCAAGACTTTGTCTTGCTGAACAAGACTGAGAATAGAAATTGGCTTGACTGCAGTCCAAACGCCTCTTCCTTATGTGAGCAGAATCATATGGATTGTAATCAGTGAAGAATATGCCTCGCCAAGAAATCTTCAAATTTTGAACTTTTGCTTGGTTGAGAAGGATCTTTGGCTTTGGCAAGGAGTCAGCAGTTGCATCACGACTCGAATCGCACCAGTTCTTCAGTCGAGGAATTTTAGGTTCCTCTACATGTGCAGTCTGAGGATCAAAGAAGAGCAGGTTAATCAGCCCTAGTGGTGGAATTTTCATGCATGCATGAAGTGGGATGAGTTTCTCCAGAGCCCATTTGAACTCTGAGCAGGGACCGAGGAATCTATTGGGGTGAAGAGGGCTAATTTGGATGTCGATTCCCCAAAAGTCATCGCTCATCATCAAGCGCGAAGCTTCCAATAGTCCATATTTTCTTCAATTTCCTCAACACCGCCTCTTCAAATGTGAACTGAGGCATAGGCGAGGAAATGATTGGGGTTGAAGGGATAGCTTCCACTTCAATTTCTTCATCAATCTGCTCGACAAGCAGCATTTTTTCTTCATCGATCCGCTTGGGATCTCATAATCTTCACCAAAAGGAACAAGGTCCTTTGATGGCATGGAGGAAATTGGAACAGCATCAATGGGATTGTCAAATGAGCTGGTCATTGTCTTCATCTTCTTCGGGCTGAAGAATTTGAAGCAGCAGATGCTTTCTCTTTTCTTCACCGCAGCTCTGCTCTGCAGCCTTGGTTCTTCACATCATATGCGATGGAAGGATTGGTGTTGGTGTAGGCGCAGGAGGAGCCGAGAACTGGTTGACTTTCTCAGCAAGAATCGATGCAGCTGCCCCGATTTCTTCAGCTTTTTTTCAGCGCACCACTAGTGGATGCCCGCAATTTGTTCAATGGCTGGATTGGGATCATCATCCCTCGAACTCTACATTGTCTTCAAAGAGTTCTGGTTCTATCAGCCGTATGTTTCACTATTGAGCCGAGGCTCCAAATTTGAGGAATTTCTTGTTGCGTTGGGGCTGCAACATTGGTGAACTTCTTTGTCGGTTGACTAACATGACTTGGCTCCTTGCCAATCAGATAATAGGAGTCAAATTTGTCGAGGGCTTGATGTCACCGCATCTTGATAAGTTCTTCGCTTGTCATCTTGACAACGCTTTTCTTCGCTAGCCTTTATGTATCATGATTTCTTGATTTCTCCGCCACATCAAATTTCATCTTCTGATGAAATGAGTCAGCATGTGACTTTGGCCAGTGTCAACTTGAAGTCGTGCATAGGAGTATTTGGGTCCTTGTGCTGTGAGATCAATGTAGTCTAGGATCGCCTTTTGATCCAACAAGAGCGGCATTGTGTGCCTTTGGCTCTAGCGGCCCTTTCTTGGCGGTTCTCGATGATTTCCGCAAGTTCATCATCATCGCCTCATCATCTTCAGGTGGCTCTTGAAGGCGCACTGCTTTCTGGGACTTGGCCGAGGACCTCGCCCAGCCTATGGCCTTAGTCTTCAAAGAAGTCGGGCTGATGAAGAATTGGTGCACCGAGGAACTTGTCAACACCGAGGCAATGGAGATGCCTGCAGTCCTTGGCACGTGGCCGATGCACAAAGTCCGAGAACTTTGTCGGAACTGGCCGAGGACTTGGGAGGAGTCACGAGGACTTTGTAGAGCCGAGGATTTGGGAGGAGCTGAGCAAAGATGAGGAATTGGCCGTGAGGGCACAAATGAGGAATTGGCAGTGAGGGCACTGCTGGTAAGCACTTGGCTTGTGTGCGGCTTCTTTTTCCATAGATTTTCTGGCTTGACAGAGGCCTCAAGCAGCAGCAGCGTATGAGAGTCCTCATTAAATTTCCTCATCACTGCTGGCTTGTCTTGCTAATTTGGCTTACGCTGGCCATCTCTTCAGAAAGTCCTCACCACGCTCATGTCAGGGGTCACTTTCTGACCAGTGCCAATGGAGCTCTTGGGCATGGAGGATTGAGAGCGAATTTCTTCATGTACTTTGGAGTAACATATATGTACTCCCTCCATTCCCTTGCCCATCTCCGCTTCAATCCTTTGAATGCGACTCTTGCGCTGATTTTGTTCTTCTTTTGTCAACTCTGGCTCATCAGTGTGCAATAGTCGCATAGATTTCTCAGAATCAAACGCAGCCATGACCTCAGCTCTTTCTCCTCCTTTCTCATAAGCTTTTCTTTGCATATTCTTCAAATTGAGAATTTGAACAATCAAATTCTCTCAAGAAGTAGGCAACTTTTCTTTGAGGAACGCAAGAAATGAGTTGTTGATGAGAACCTAGTGATTCAAAGAATGATGAGTACCTGTGATCAGAGTATAGTTGCGAGGAATTTGGAGAGGTCATATGCTCTCTCTAAGGTTTTTCAAAAGAACTAGTTTGAGGAATTGAACGATGAGCCTTGAAGAATTTCACTGTTTATCTTTTGTCTTAGGTTCTAGAGTTGTATAGATCAAGATCCACACAATTGAGGAATCTTGAAGAAAATCATTGCTTAGAGAAAAACTAATCAACATATTTTGTTTGAGGTGTCTATAGTGTGAAGATTTGAAGAATAAACACCTTTGAAGATTTTCGTGAAGGTTTGAGAATCAAAGCTTAGTAATAAAAGTAACTTTTAATTACCCGAATCAAGAACACGAATCCGAGAAGAACAGATGGAAGTTCGTCAGTTAGATCTCCACGCCTCTAACTCAAGTGAGGAAGACAACTACGGCGGCGTAAGCGGAGGAAGATTTCGCGGTCGTTGAAAGTATCGCCGATTTACGCAGGTCGAGGCGGAAGCTCTTCCTCACTAGCGATGATGGAGAAGCGGGCGTATGCTTAGGGTTTGAGATGCTCGAGCGAGAGAGCACAGCGAGTAAAGGAAGGAGGAAGGGGAGAGGGGTATATATAGCCACGTGAAAACTGTTCGCTCAAGATTTGGGATTAACGTGTCAATTCTTTCTCATTCGTTTGACATGTGTCACCACGCATCAAAAGTGCAGATTGTGTTAGATCGTGGGTGAATAGATAAATCTATCGTGATGCGAATGTTTGAGCGACAAAACGAAAAGTTTGATAAGATCAGTTTTAAAGTTCCATATTCATAATTTCTTCAAATACAAGGACACAAAGTGAAGATTTTGAACGAAGTTTCAAATAGAATGCACATGAAGAATTTGTGAATAGATTGGGTTGAGTATATCATAGAGGGGAAGGGTCCATCACATTCACTTAGCGTAAAAAGTGACTTGAAGAAATAGCCATAAGTGAATGCCGTGGAGGACATAAACAAAGGAAGAAAAAAACGACGGAAACAGTTGAAGATTTTGCAAAGTTGAAGAATTTGAAAACTCAAGAATTTCAAAAATCGGTGAAAACTCAAATTGAAGATTTTCAACTTGGTATGGACTCCACCGTGATAAGAATATGATTTCTGCATAATCAAGGCATAATTGTGAGGGTTCTCTGAGAATCAAAATTTCATTAATTTCTTCACACTTAGAGTGTTATTCTTCATTGATTGAAGAAAACGCTTTCTTCATGTGTTGCACATCTAAGTCATGAATTTTCATATGTGTCAAGATGTGTGTCCTTTTCAAAGAAACATTCAAGATCTAAGATATTTAGTCACACCGCAATTGCTAAATCTTCATCCAAGGGCTTTGGAAGATATCGCTGAAGTTGTTCTTCGCTTCACATGCCGATGGAGATGTCGCCTTCAACACACACACAAAGAAATGATGACGAATCAATGTGCTTTGGTTCGAAAGTGCTGAACTGGTTGTGAGCAATCTTGATGACACTCCTCATTGTCGAGAGAGTAACATTCTTCACGTTGATGCCGAGTCCTTGAGAGTTTTCTTCATCCAGTATTGAGCACAACAAGAGCCAAGAGAGTAATGTAATATTCCACCATAGAAGACAGCTATACGCATTTATTTCTTCGAGGACCAATGCATCAAAGATCGTCCGAGGAAATGACAAGTATCAAATGTTGACTTGCGGTCCACACGATCACCAAAGATAGTCGAGTCAATATCCAATGAGATCAAAAGTAGAGCCCTTGGGGTACCATAACCTAGTGTTGGTGTGTGAGCTTGATATCGAAGAATATGCTTCACGCCTTATGGTGTGATTCTGAAAGTGCGTTATATCGACTAGAGGGGGGGTGAATAGGCGCATTTTAAGGAATTTCTTTCATCGATGAATTTGTTTGAGTAAATTCCTTAGCTAAGAACTACTTGCAGCTTAGAATAAGTATCGTAAGTAAGCAAAATGTATCAGCATGCATAGTCATCATGATGAAATGATGACAAGGCTGTAGTACGTAAAAGTTTAATTGCTGTAGATACAACACAAGATGAAGACAAACAGATCAAGAAATTGAACTGAGGAAATTGAGAAAGTCTTCACCAAAGTCTTCAAAACACGTATATGAAATTAAACACTCAACACAGTAATGAGGAAATGAAAGGTTGAGGAAATAGGAACCGCTTAGGTTGGTGAAGACAATGGATTTGGTAGACCAGTTCCAACTGCTGTCTCGCTTGTAATGCCTAGTTGGAGCGGCTGGGAGTATTTAAACCGAGGACACACAGCCCTCGACATTACTCCAGCCATTGAAAATGCAGCCTGTGACACCAAGTACTCACCAGATTCTTTGAACAAAGGTCACACAGACCTCGGCCCAATCACTGGTAAGTCTTCGTGCCACTTCCAAACCTTCACGTACTTGGTCACCAAAGCGATCCACACCTCTTGATGTTTAGACCTTGACGCTTAACCGTCATTCGAAGAAGCACAATTTCAAAGGTAATACGGATCCACGCAGATCAATTTCTGATGCTCAATCACTTTGGGTTTGTAGGGGCTTGGTTTTGGGGTTTTTCCTACTCATGATTTTCACCAAAGTCTTCGCAGGATGGGTTGCTCTCAAATGACAAGTGTCAAGTTCTCTTGAGTGCTCAACCAGCTAGTGGTTGTAGGCGCCAGCTATAGCCTAGGAGCAGCCCCGACATGATAAGACATAAATGCCCTTCAATAATATGACCAAGTAGTGGATAGGATATTTTGGGACAGCTTCAAGAAAGTATTAGCAACGGTCGGAAATTTGAATTCAAATTCCCAGCTACTATGTTCTCTCACTGTAGGCAATCCAAGACTGGCGAATTTCTAACTCTCACGAGGAAATTTCTCAATTGTGGGTTAAACTTCTGCCTCACATCAAGAAATTGATCTAATCAGATGAGATTTAAAGGTCACCAAGGATTGGTAGGTGTGAGATTTGAGTTGAGCATCACATGGAAATTTTTCCCTTTAGTATTTCTACCCTTTAATAAAGATGGTGTTTCATGACTCTGCTGTTAGAAAATGAAATTAACAAACAAAAAGTCTTCAAGGTCACACCATTTCTTCACTTAAAGTCTTCAAGAAGTCAGAATATCAAAGTCTTTTGCCGAAGAACTTCACATTTTAGGGGCCCATTTCTCTAGAAATATCAAACTCCTCATAGACTTATAGACCTGTGTACATTAATAAACGATATCTTTAACTCCTTATAAGTTCAATCACCAAATCACTAAGGCACTAGATGCACCAATTCCCTTGTGATGATGACAATATAGGTTAAGTTTTCAACGGGATAAACATATGAAGGTAATACCGACATGAGGACTTGATTTCAAGATATAGAGGATTCTCAAGATGTGCAGGTGAGAAATTGCTTTTGAGGCAATGCACATTTGAAGAGTTGAATCATGGAGATCTCTCATATCTTGTAATTCATACACGCATTTGACATATAATATGAAGAATTCTGAATGCATGATGAAATATGGTGCTTGATGTAATTCAACATGTGTGATAACATTATGAGGAACAAGCAGCATGCAAAAATAACGCATCAAGAGTATCAGAGTTCAACAGATCCGCTTGAAGATTTTCAAGAAGCTCAGAGAATCAGAGCATAGCAAGAGCATAATGCATCAAAAGTATCAGCACCATCGCAAGCTTGATTACAACTCGATCCAATAAAAGTTTCGTAAGAATCTGAGTTGTAACTTAACAAGTAACAAATTATTGTTTATGGTACAAACCAGACCCGCTTGAAGATCAATCAAATTTCTCCCCTTTGTCATCGAATGACCAAAAGGATCGAACTGGTAATCAACGCCTGAAGAATTTCGTTGAAGGAAACAAATATGGTTGGGGTCGGTTGTTGTAGTAGGACCTCACGCTGGTGTCTCGAAGTTTCATTTTCATCACACGCGACGATGAAGAATAGGGGAGCCTGCCACTGAAGGAACTTTGACCTTCGTATTTCTTCAAGGAGGTGCGCATTAGTCAAATTCTTCCTTGAGTCCCATTGACGTCAGGCTTCTTCCAGACCGTAGACATGTGAAAGAATGAAATTTCAGCGCTTTGAAGGTTTCATGGAGGTAGTAGTGGTTTTCTTCAACGTGATTGAGTGTTGAGGTCATGTTGTAAAGAATTGAACCAAACTGACGCTGACCCATTTATGATTGCGATCAACCTTCCGATGAAGATCGTGAGGAGTACTCACACGATCAGTCATCACCCCGGTGCAAAAGAGGCTTGAGGACTTTGCTGACCGAGGTATTTGGCGGCAAGAAATATGTGTGGCGTAGCCAACACAGAGAGATGTCGCTTGCTAAACTGGTTCATCCAATGGGACGAATGCTCATCGACATAAAGAAAGAGCCTTGCCCTGTCATCGCTTCGAGGTAAAATGTCCATTTAGACTTCAATTAAAGGGTAGCCGCAAGTGGTTCGTGAGAACAGCCTTTGTAATTGAGGAAGACCTTGTCCCGATGAATCTCATTATCCAAGACGACAAGGCTTCACCAAATGGTGACATACATAGCAATGTTTGCCGAGTCCTCATGAAGAAATCATGGAAGTTGACGGGAACGCCAATGGATGATGTTGAAAGTTATTCTTCTGAGTGATGCCAACGACTTTTTCATCATTCTTGTCGAGGGCCTTGATAGGACTCATTGTCTTAGCAGTAATCCGAGCAGATATAATTATATAGGCATATATTAATAATTCCTTGACGAGGAATATATATATATAGCCAATGAAGAAAGACGACGGAAACAATGAAGATTTTGCAAAGTTGAAGAATTTGAAAACTGAAGAATTTCAAAACTGAGGAAAACTCAAATTGAAGATTTTCAACTTTGGTGGTGGCGTGACCCATCGATAAGAATGATGATTTCACACACCGTACAATTGTCGAGGGTTCCGAGAATCAAATTCTTCATTAATTTCTTCACACTTAGAGTGTTATTCTTCATTGATTGAAGAAAACATTTCTTCATGTGTTGCACATCTAAGTCATCAATTTTGCATAAGTGTTAGGATGTGTGTCTTTTCAAAGAACATTCAAGATTCTAAGATATTTAGCTCACACCGCAACTTGCTAAATCTCTTCTCATCCAAGGGCTTAGTGAAGATATCGCTAGTTTCTTCTTTCACATGCTCGATGGAGATGTCGCCTTCAACACATGATCACGAAGAAAATGATGACGAATTTGAATGTGCTTTGTCTTCGAAAGTGCTGAACGGGTTGTGAGCAATCTTGATGGCACTCTCATTGTCACAAGAGAGGCACATTCTTCACGTTGATGCCGAGTCCTTGAGAGTTTGCTTCATCCAAGCAATTGAGCACAACAAGAGCCAGCAAAGAATGTATTCAGCTTCCGCAGAGATGTGATATACGCCTGCTTCTTCGAGGACCAATGCATCAAAGATCGTCCGAGGAAATGACAAGTACCGGTTGACTTATGGTCCACACGATCACCAAAGATAGTCGAGTCTAATATCCAATGAGATCAAAAGTAGAGCCCTTGGGGTACCATAATCCTAGTGTTGTGTGTGAGCTAGATATCAAGAATATGCTTCACAACCTTATGGTGTGATTCCTTCTGTAGCTTGAAATCGGGCACACATGCAAACACTAAGCATTATATCGGCCTAGATGCACATAAGTACAATAAAGAACCAATCATGGAGCGGTATACCTTGTGATCAAGTCAATACCATTTTCATCGCATAGATGGCCATTTGTGGGCATAGGAATTTTGACGCCTTTGCAATCTTGCATGCCGAATTTCTTCAGACATCTTTGAGGTATTTCTCCGAGATATGAATATGCCATTGTGTTGTTGATTAATTTGAAGACCTAAGAAGAATTTCAACTCTCCCATCATAGACATTTGATATTCTTCACTCATCATATAGGCAAATTCATCACTATAACGCTGGTCAAGACAGCCAAAGATAATATCATCAACATATATTTGGCACACAAACAGTTCACCATCATAAGATTTAGTAAAGAGAGTAGGGTCGAGTGAACCGGGTGAAGCCATTCTTCACGAAGAATTCCTTCAATGTATCATACCACGCCCGAGGGGCTTGCTTGAGGCCATAGAGGGCCTTATTGAGTCTCAAGACTTTGTCGATTCTTGGATCTTCAAAACCGGGGTTGAGCAACATATACTTCTTCCTCAAGCTTACCATTGAGGAATGCACTTTTCACATCCATTTGATATAAAGTGATATTGTGATGGTTAGCATAGGCAAGTAATATATGTAATAGACTCAAGTCTAGCAACAGTGCAAAAGTTTCATCGAAATCAATTCCTTCAACTCCGGTGTAGCCTTGAGCTACTAGTCGTCTTTATTCCTCACCACAAGGCCATTTTCATCTTGCTTGTTGCGGTAGATCCACTTTGTGCCAATGATATTATGCTTATGAGGATCTGGACGTTTGACCAGCTCCCTGACATTGTTGAGCTCGAACTGATGTAATTCTTCTTGCATGGCCTGAATCCAACTCGCCCGTAAATGCTTCATCTACCTTAGTGGGCTCTGATAGAGACAAAAGCATAGTGCCCACAAAAGTTAGATAAATGTGAAGCTTGAGCGGTGAGAGGACTCCGCGCTTCAATGTCATCGATGATCTTTCCACTTGCACTTCTTTTGCAACGCGAGGATGAGCTGGTTGTCGCCGAGGAATTTGATCATTTTCTCAAGACCATTTTCTTCAAGATTATCTTCAGTGCATCACCGACGCTCTTCAGCAGACAGAATGAATTCTTCAACAGATTCTTCAAGAGGAATGACATCCTCGCTTGCTTTGAACTTGATAGAATCCTCAGTGCTGGTTCATCTAACACGTAGGTAGGTGCTCTTTGCAGCCATTAGTTTCATCGAATCCACATCTACAAAGGTCAACAATCTTGTGAAGAGCGATGTTGAAGACTCAGAGGTGTGCGTAGTCCTTTCCAGAACCAAGCATAAACCTTCATGTGCTTTCGTGCAAATTTAGAATTGTGATGAGGATCTCTAATCCAGCATTTAGCAATCAAGACTTTGAAATAACTTACATTGGGTTTCTTGTCGGAGGAGTTCAAGGCGTCCTTGAAGAATTTGTGAAGATATACTGTTGATGATGTGGCACGCAGATCAATTGCATCAATCCAAAACGACTAGGCGCTTTGTATTCATCAGCATAGTGCAGCCATCTCAACAAGAGTTCTGCTGCGCCCACGACGCCATTTTGCCGAGGAGTATAAGGAGCAATAACTCATGAGTAATACCAAGTTCATCAAGATAGGCATCAAGACCGGAATTCTTGAACTCGCCCATTGTCACTCCCGATGTGTTTGATCTTCACACCAAAGTTAGTTGAAGCCCTCGAGGAAAATCGCTTGAAGACTTCCGCACTTGATTTTTGTAGAACAATGTTACCCATGTTAACGAGGTAATCATCAACAATAACAAAGCCATATAGAGATGCATCATTAACGCATACCGAGTAATGATTGGGACCAAAGAGGTCCATGTGAAGCAATTCAAGGGACGAGTAGTGGTCATGATAGTCTTCCGGATGCTTGGCCTTGGTCATTTTTCCAGCTTCACAGTTCCGCACAAGTGATCCTTGAGGAATTTGAAATTTCAATGCCAATGACATGCTTCTTCTTTGCAAGGCAGTAAATTCCTCATGCTCATGGACTAAGTCCGATGCCATAGCCAGTTTCAAGCTTTTTGCAAGTAGACACACGGCTGGTTGTGGTCCCAGAGAGAAATCAACAATATACAAGTCTCCTCTCCTAAAGCCTTCAAGACTTTGGAATTGTCAGCTTCCATAATCACAACACAACGATATTTCCAAAGATAACAACCATATCAAGATCACAAAGCATTGAGATCGACATGAGGTTGTATCCTAAGGACTCAACAAGCATGACTTTGTCCATGTGTTTTCCTTAGAGATCGCAACCTTACCAAGACCCAATACCGACTTTTGCCTTTGTCAAGAAGATGATATGCTTCGATGTGACGGTGATAAGGAGCATCCATCAATAGATTCTTGTCACCATGTGATTTGTACATCCACTATCGAGAACCCACTCAGGGTTTTGGGTTGATCATCCCGCAGATGAATTAGTAAACTTACATCTCATATACTTCATCGGAAGAATATGATATCAAGTTCATCGATGAATTTCATCACCAAGATAAGATAAGCAAGATGAGGACGGAAATGAAAGTTCATTTCATCATGATTAGCTCAACCTTTCAGCAATTTGTCGTGTCCCAAGAAATTCTTCAGACGTAAGGCACGCCCGAGACCTGACCTGCAGAAGAGATTAGTTCTTTTTCTTCACCACCCACATCTCAAGGGGTGGCAAAGAGTTCATCACTCATGAGCACCATATGAGAATGGTGGCATAGAAGCCAAACCATTTCGCTTCACATAAGAGGGGTTAGGTAAGATATGAATAAGCGAGAAATTCTTCGAGGACTTATGAACATATTGGTTTGAAGAATAATGCACATATTCATAGCCCTTAGCTCTACCCCCGCAAAAGAGTTGTTAGCACGATGATAATCATATGAGGACTTTGATCCTTTTGAGGAATTTGATCCACGGAGGAATTTGGTCCATGGGACTTGGATCCATATGAAGAATTTGGTCCATATGAAGA
>JAHIAM010003701.1:0-23482 GCA_021605205.1 Aegilops longissima | reverse complement strand
GGAGAGGCTCTCGTGTGTATGACAGCCCCAAACCTCAACTATATATAGGGGAAGGGGCTGCGCCCCTTTAGGGTTTCCCCACCCCAAGGGGTGCGGCCAGCCCTAGATCCCATCTAGGGGCGGCCAAGGGGAGGAGTGCCTCCCAAGTCAAGTGGAGGCCTCCCTTTAGGGTTTTCCTTCCCATGCGCATGGGCCTTGGGGGCTGGTGCCCTGGCCCATTAAGGCTAGGGCGCCCCCACAGCCCATGCTACTGTATTGGACGTGGTGGAACTATTTCCGACCTCCGACCCCTCCGAATCCTCCGAACCTTCTCGAAGCTTCCGGTACAATACTGAAAAACCCGAACTTTTTCCTAACCCAACAAAAACTTTCCATATATAAATCTTTACCTCCGGACCATTCCGGAACTCCTCGTGACGTCCGGGATCTCATCCGGACTCAACAACATTCGGTAACCACATACAAACTTCCTTTATAACCCTAGCGCCATCGAACCTTATGTGTAGACCCTACGGGTTCGGGAGACATGCGCATATGACCGAGACGTTCTCCGGTCAATAACCAACAGCGGATCTGGATACCCATGTTGGCTCCTACATGTTCCACGATGATCTCATCGGATGAACCACGATGTCAAGGACTCAATCGATCCCGTATACAATTCCCTTTGTCTAGCGGTATTGTACTTGCCCGAGATTCGATCGTCGGTATCCCGATACCTTGTTCAATCTCGTTACCGGCAAGTCTCTTTACTCGTTCCGCAACACATCATCCTGTAGCGACCTGACCCAAAATCGGTCAAATCTCGTGTTCTGCATTCATCCCAAGATCATGCCGGTACTCACAAGACATCGATAAAGTAATCAAAGTTCAATCACACCTGAATATCATTAATCGATTCTCATATAGAGTCTTTATTACAAGGGAATAAATTCGCTCAAGGCCAACTCATGAGAAATAAACTAAAATGCTGCGAAGCGTCGAAGGTAAGCGAGTCCATCCGACTCCAAAGGGCAATCGCCAAGCGCGAGCGTAGCCTCACTCCCGATCGGAATATATCTACGCAACATAATACGTTGCAGCCATGTAGGTCAGCTTTTGGAATAAGCTGGCAAGTTATGAGGAACAACAATAATAAAATTTCTAACTCTATATGCATATTTGGCTGTGGAGCTCTAAGTTTCATCATTTTATGTAAAGCCAATTTTATCCTACTACAAAGGACTTATTTGCAAATTACTACAAATTATTGGTAGTTATTGAGATGGTTCCGCCAACCAATATCTCGCTCCCAAATTATTATTAAGTCATAAACCCATCAAATTAATCCATTAGAGTTAAGTGTTGAGATATCCGAATACTTCCAAGGTCCAGATGCTCAAATGTCCGTAATCGGGACACGGCTAATCGATTAGGTTATAACACTCTGCAGAGGTTTGCGACTTTCCCGCAAGAATCATTCCTCCTTTAAAGTCTTCGCACTTCATGGTGTTTGAAGACGGACGAATGAAACAGGTCTACCAAAGAGTTCTTCCGCCACCGCCGGTACCCATCCAACCCTACCGCTCGCCTACTTCTCGTAGTACCGCCCAGCCAGCTTCACTACAAGGGTCAACCCAGCCAGAGCCCATAATGGCTTGCGGCTGCACAGTAAGCTTCCGGTCATGGGGCATCCATCCTTCTCTTCGTGGCTGGGTGAAGCTTTCCGCAGGATGTCATGGCGCTTCTCCATGCATCCCGCCACCACTGGGTGCTCCAGGTGCCCGTCAACCGTCCTCCACCCAAAGAGTGATTTTCCAAGTCCATCTTGATCATTGTAGTCCATGGGGTCATCATCATCATCATTGACTCTCACATCTTACTTATGAATTTCACTCATCCCAAATCCCGTCTACGAGCATAGCAAAGTAACTACTACGTCCCGGGGCCATGGTAACAAGGGGATTGGTTCATCCTACCACATGATACTACTCAAGTTTAATGACTTCAAGATTATCACTACTGCATGCAAATGGTGGAGTGGTGACAACTACTAATGCACAAAACATAGGTATAGAAATAACATGATCAAAACTTGCCTTCTTGATGATCCTCGTAAGCTAAAGAGTCGAGTAGCAAGCTTCAGACTCAAGGAACTCTACCGAGACAAACAATAACATAGTAAGCACAAAGCAAGAGGATCACACAAGATAACAAAGATAACATAACACAATCAAACAATCAAAACCAAATCAAAAGGAAAACTCAAAGAAATCAAATTCAAAGTTTTTCCCTATTCCAAACAATAACAAAAATAGTTTTTATATAACAAAATTCCTCAACATTACCTAATCATGGTTTTAGGTTAACTTAACAGAAAAGGATTAACTAAATAATTAGGAGCAAAAAGAATTAATTAAAAGCTATTATAAAACTCACTTTAGGCCTAATCCAATTTCTATTAGAAAATTAATTTAAAACTTTTATTAATTGTAAATAAAAGTTCATCTAATGGAATGACAGAAACTAACCTAGAATAACTAATCACAAGTTAAAAATAAATTAATTTACTAATTTATTAATTAGGAAAACAGAACTAATCAATTAATTAGGGTTAATAGGATTCTGCCTAGAATTAATTATTTATTAATCCTAAAATACCAAAGTTAATTTCTAGGGTTTGGCAATATCAAAATAAAATGATTGCAAAAAGAATCATGCAAAAATAATTTTTCTAACTAAAACTATAGCAGATTTGCTATTCTGACTAAAACAATATTAAAGCATTTTTAATTATTTTTAACATAGCTAAATATATGTTTTCAGAAACTACATAAAATTTGTAATCCAACAAAAAAGAATCACTCAAAAATAATAAACAGAATAAAAGATACACATTTTGAAATTTGAAACAAATCGGCTAAAACAGAAAATCAAAATAAAAGAAAAAGGCCTAATGGGCCTAAACTATGCACTAGGCGCCGATAGACTAAATGGGCCTAGGGTTTAACTAACAGAACCGCCTAACTAAAATAAACCTAACTAATAAAATAAACCGCTTCGTGGCCGGTTTTCTAACTAAAACATACCCCTTGAGGGCTTTAATCGTAGCCGCACGATTGGGATCGGACGGGAGGCGTTGTCGGGACTCACCGGACTCGGCGACGTCGGCGGTGGCGGCGAGAGTGCTCGGGGCTCCGAAAGTCGGCATGAAGCCAAGTAGACGTCGGGGAGACGCGCACGGGTCTGGGGGTGGTTCGGTGGTGTTGGGAGGGTCGGGTGCACCAGGTGGCGTCGGCGGCGGTTTTGGCGGCGGTGGTGAGCCGGGGCTCGGTGAGCTCGGGAGGAGAAGGAGAGGGGTTCAAGCGAGGCTAGGGGGAATGGGGTGCGGGGCTTGGCTTATATAGCCAGGGGTGGTGAGGAGCGGAAGGGCATCGGGCGATCGGGATCCCGGATTCTTGGGATCCGCGGATCTCCCGAGGTTCAAACGTGGGCGAGGGGAAGACGACGGGTGGGGCCACGGGTCGGTGAGAGAGAGGGGGGTTCAAGGGCGGTCGACCGGATCCTAGGAGATTCAGGCGAGGGGGCGCGGCGTCTACTGGCTGGCCTGTTGGCCTAGTGGGCCGTTAGGCTGGGCTGGTGCTTGGGGCCGAGGGGCGCAGTCTGGGCTGGGCTCGGGTGGCTCGGTTTGGCGCCAAAGGTTTTTCCTTTATTTTTTAATTAAAACAAAACCAAAATAAAACCTAAACTATAAATATTTTATATAGGGTATATATATACCAAAATGATCGGGAATATTCCTTTCATTTGAACATTTTTCCAAAGTCAAAATCCAAACTTTATGAAAATCCATTTTTTCAAATTCAAATAAAATTTCAGATTTGAATCCAATTCTTTTGGCATTGTTTCCTCTGATATTTTTGGAGTGTCATGTTTGCTCCTCTCATACTTTTGATCAAGTATTTATCGTGCTTGGTTTTGGAATTGTTTCCCACATGCCAAAGTTTGGAATTCAAATTTCAAATTCAAAACTCTCTGAAACTTCAAATGGTATTCAAATTCAAACAGATGCATAGGATGCTTATCTATAATTGTAAAACATTCCAAATAGGAAAATTTGGGATGTTACAAACCTACCACCTTAAGATGAATCTCACCCTCGAGATTCGGGTTGGCTAGCAATAGGTGCGGATGGTCTCGACGAAGATCTTCTTCGCTCCTGTGTGGCTTCTTCCTCGGTGTGGTGACTCCACAAACCTTGCAAAACTTGATGACTTTGCTGCGGGTGACTCTGCTTGCAGTCTCGAGAATTTTGACGGGTTTCTCCTTGTAAGTCAAATCACTGTCAAGCTGTATGGCCTCTAGGGGCACTGTGTCTCTCAACGGAACATCGGCCATGTCAGCATGGCACTTCTTCAACTAAGAAACGTGAAAGACATCATGAACTCCGGACAATCCTTCCGGCAATTCCAACTTGTATGCAACTTCTCCACGACGCTCGAGGATTTTGTAGGGCCAATGAATCGGGTGCTAACTTTCCTTGACTCCAAACCTCTTGATTCCACGGTGGAGACACACGAAGATATGCTCGGTCTCCCACTTCGTAAGTCACCTCCTTGCGCTTCTCGTCGGCATAACTCTTCCGTCTCGATTGTGCTATCTTGAGCCGGTCTCGAATCAGCTTGACTTTCTCTTGAATCCTTGATAAGATCGAACCGAAAAGTGATCGATCTCCAACACTATCCCACAAAGAATGGTGTTCTCGCACCTCCTTCCGTATAGAGCTTCGAAGGGGCCATCTTCAAACCGGATTGATAACTGTTGTTGTACGAGAACTCTGCGTGAGGGCAAATTATCATCCCAGCTAGACCCATAGTCTAGCACACAAGCTCTCAACATGTCCTCCGTAATCTGATTGACTCTCTCGGTCTGTCCATCATGCTCATGGATGAAAGGCTGTCTCAATTCCAGCCTCGCACCCAAAGTTTCATGCAATTGCTTCCAAAACTTTGAGGTAAACTGCGCTCCTCTATCGACACGATTTTCCTCGAACTCCATGCGACATACGATCCTGGTCATGTATATCTTGGCCAACTTGGCACTGGTATAGGTAGTCTTCACGGAATGAAGTGAGCTACCTTAGTCAAACGATCAACTACTACCCAGATAGAATCATAACCTGAGCGGGTCCCGGTAATCCTGTGATGAAATCCATACCAAGTTTCTCCCATTTCCAATCGGGGAATCGGCAAAGGTTGAAGTAACCTGCTGGCTTCGATGTTCTGCCTTTACACGCTGGCAAACATCGCATACGGCTACGTGCATCGGCAATGTCCTTCTTCATACCGGTCCACCAGAAACTTTGCTTCAAATCCAGGTACATCTTGGTGTTGCCGGGGTGAATAGAGTACGGTGAATCATGAGCCTCCTGTAGAATTAGCTTCCTGAGCTCGGGGTCATTGGGCACATAAATACGATCCTCAAACCATATAGTTCCATGTTCATCCTTTCGGAATCCTTTAGCTTTTCCATCCTCCATCTTTTGCTTAATCTCATCGATTTCCTTGTCCGACTTCTGGGCTTCACGAATCCTTTCGGTCAAGGTGGACTGAACTTCCAGAGTTGCGACAAATCCTTTCGGAACTATCTCCACTCGGAGATCTCTGAGGTCATCAACCAACTCCTGGGTAATCCTCCGTGGTAAGAGTGTTCACATAACTCTTACGGCTCAAAGCATCTGCTACAACATTGGCTTTACCGGGTGGTAATGCAATCTCATGTCATAGTCCTTTATCAACTCTAGCCATCTCCTCTCGCCGAGGTTCAATTCCTTCTGCGTGAAGATATATTTCAAACTCTTGTGATCCGTATAGACATCACAACGATTTCCAATGAGGAAATGTCTCTGTGTCTTGAGTGCATGCACAACAGCTGCCAACTCCAAATCATGCGTGGCATAGTTCATCTCATGAGGTCGTAGCTGTCTGGAGGCATAAGCTACAACCTTGCCTTCCTGCATCAATACTCCTCCGAGTCCTTGACGAGAAGCGTCACAATAGACCTGGTATTCCTTATGTATGTCCGCAATATCAACACCGGAGCTGTGACCAACCGCTTCTTCAATTCTCAAAACTGGCTTCACATTCCTCGGTCCAAACGCATTTGGCTTCCTTCTTCAACAACTCAGTCATGGGCTTGGCAATCTTCGAGAAGTTCTCAATGAACCTCCGATAATATCCTGCGAGTCCGAGAAAACTGCGGATCTCCTTGATCGAGGTGGGTGACCGCCAATCGGTGATCGATTCAACCTTGGCGGGATCAACTGCTATTCCTTCTCCTGAAATAACATGTCCGAGGAATCCAACTTCCTTTAGCCAAAATTCACATTTGCTGAATTTGGCATACAATGATGTTCTCAAGTTTCTCCGTAACTAGACGCAAATGTTCCTTATGCTCTTCCTCGCTCTTGGAGAATATCAATATGTCATCGATGAACACCACGACAAACTTGTCCAAATACTCCATGAACACCTTGTTCATCAAATTCATGAAGTATGCAGGAGCATTAGTCAATCCAAATGACATGACGGTATACTCAGATAACCATACCAGTAGTGAAGGCTGTTTTGGGTATATCCTTCTCACGAATTTTCAATCGGTGATACCTCGATCAAGATCGATCTTAGAGAATACCTTGGCTCCAACAAGCTGATCAAACAAGTCATTGATCATGGGCAGAGGGTACTTGTTCTTGATGGTCACCTCGCTCAAAGCACGATAATCCACAACCATCCTCAAGCTTCCATCCTTCTTCTCTACCAAAAGAACTGGGCTCCCCAAGGTGATGAGCTTGGACGAATATATCCTTTCTCCAATAACTCATTTATTTGTTCCTTGATCTCTTTCAACTCATTCGGTGGCATCCGATAAGGTCTCTTGGATATTGGGGCTGTGCGGCAATAACTCGATCGAAACTCAATGTCTCGTCGGTGGCATTCTGGTAATTCCTCCGGAACACATCGGGAAATTCTTGCACCATCGGCACTTCCTCTGAACAACTCCCGTGAGGGAATGCACTGATTCTTCATCCGGCCGTGCGGGCTACATACTTGATCCTCTTCGCTCCGGGTGGTGAGCAGAATAGACTTGTTGCGGCATACCAATGTTCCCTTCATACTTTGACAACCAATCCATGCCTAGGATTACATCCAAGGTCTGAGTTTCCAACACTATGAGTTCTACGGAAATTTGTGGTTCCCGATGTTGAGGTTTGCGTGACAGCTTAAACCTGCCATCATTTCTCCTCCTGCGAACCGACGCGAGGGGGCTTCTAAGGGTTCTAGTGCGTAATCCGTACTTATCCACAACTACCCTTGATATGAATGAATGCGTTGCACCGAATCAAACAGTAACCAAAACTGAACGTGAATTCAATAAAACTTACCAACCACGATTGTCCGGTTGATCATAGACGCTCTCCACGCCGATGTGATTCACTTGAGCACGAGGGAAGGGATTGGGCTTCTTCGCTGAGCCTCCATTGCCATTCCGTGCCTCCGCTTGGCCTCCGGGCAGTCGGTGGCGAGTGCCCTGCCTTCGGCACTTGAAGCGGTGATGTGGCTCAGATCCTTCGAGCCGGGCAGAACGGTGCTGATTTCCATTACCATCGCCATTGCCATTGCCATGGCCTGACTTGTTGTCCTGGCTGCGGTTGTTTCCATTTCCACCATGGTTATGACCTCCATGGTTGTGATGGATGTGCCTTCCGAGTACGGTGCATAGCGGGCTTCGCTGAGCTCTGGTTGTGCTTCCCGGCTGTACTTCCTCTTGCGGCTTTCTATCTGCTGCTGCTTGCCTTCCGGATGGTGGCCTTGTCTACCAGCTCCTGGTAGTTGTTGAAAGTAGCCACAATAAGCTGCATGCTCAATTCATCATTGAGTCCCTCCAGAACTTCTCCGCTTGGCGGCATCGGTGGCCACATCATCGGGGGCATAGCGGGCAAGTTTGTTGAATTCCTCCACGTCTCGTGCCACAAGACGATTCCCCGGCGCAAGTTTCGAACTCACGCTTCTTCGACTCATGGCTCCAGATGAGACATGAGCAAAGTCGAAGGCCTGCTGAATTGATCCCAAGTGATGCCACCCAAGGGAAAAGTGGCGGTGTAATTCTCCCACCAAGAAGCTGCAGGTCCATCCAGTTGATGTGCGGCAAAGCGCACCTTCTCAAAGATCGAGCTTCCAACGGTGACTAGCTCTCTTCCAATCTTGCGGAGCCACCGTCACCACAATCGGCTCGGTGCTACTAGAGAACATCATGGGGTTCAACCTCGTAAATCGAGTCAAATTGTCCACAAGGGTGGTGGTGGTGGCGGTGGATTGTTGGCGGGTTGTTCGATTCTCAATCGAGCTGCATCGATGCATTCTGCTGCCGGAGCAGCTGGGTGAGCTCCGCGGAAAAACAATGGTCACGCCCGGAGGCATCTGGTGTTTTGGAGTGGATGAGAAATTTAGAATAGAACAATGGTCTATGAGAAATAACACTACCCATATGAATGCACAATCATAACACACCAATCATTTATTCATTCCACTCAAACATGGTTCAAACTCGATTACAAAAGCTCATGACTAATCGAAGGAAAACATCGGCCTAACTGATCGATTTAAAAAGTAAAAGATAACATGGTGGTCGACTAAAAGTCTTCATCGCTGGCGCCTCCTCTTGGAGTTTCCTTCAGTGGTACTCCCTTCGAAATCCTGATCATTACTCACGAGGGGTGCTTCATCTCCACTCGGGTAAAGATCCTCTCCCAAGTCCATCTTTTCCTCAATCGCGGCAAGCTTCATCTTCAGGTCGTCGACTATCTCCATGAAGTCCGTGATTTCTTCCTCATGGCCAAGGAAGTCTGCGCGTGCCTTCTCCTCCAGCCCAGTCATGGAACAAAAGCTTCCGTGTGTTCGAGTTACGGCGAGCCTGAATCTCCTGCTTCTCGAGAAGACACTCCAAGTCCTGGATGTAAGAGAGAGGAATCGCCCTCGATGGTACGGATGATATCTCCATTCCTTGCCCTGCGAGAAACCATGGCGAGGTCCGAGTGATCGAGCTCATCCTGTACTCCTCTCGAGATGTCCAAGTGCTCGGTAGATCGCCACGCCTCTTCCGATGATCCAGTTGAACTCGTGAACTCAAAGTTGATAGGCTCCGTCGTCCTCCAAAAGTCCTCCCCGGGATATGCACCTCAATCTCAGAAGCGGTGTCCGCTTGAAGTGCATTAGTGGGTTTCCAAAGATCGAGGGCGAGCAATCTTCAGCAGCTTCACCATCTGGACCAGCTTTCTTCCAAAGGGCATCGCCTCATCGGGCCGCGAACTCCGTAGCAAAACTGGGGTGAACTCGACGCCATCTAGAATGTTGCAAAGGAGAGAAGAGTCGAATAGATCGGGGAAGAAATATAGAATGAAAGAGGGTTCAAAGTAAATGGTCTCTCGCTTATGGCTTTCCGATCCTAGGGGTTACGATCCTCTGGTCATTGTGTGTGCTCGATACCATCTCAGAGCGACCTGACCCAAAATCGTCAAATCTCCGTGGTGCATACCATCCCAAGATCATGCTTTGGTACTCACAAGACATCGATAAAGTAATCAAAGTTCAATCACACCTGAATATCATTAATCGATTCTCATATAGAGTCTTTATTACAAGGGAATAAATTCGCTCAAGGCCAACTCATGAGAAATAAACTAAAATGCTGCGGAAGCGTCGAAGGTAAGCGAGTCCATCCGACTCAAAGGGCAATCGCCAAGCGCGAGCGTAGCCTCACTCCTGATCGAATATATCTCTCGCAACATAATACGTTGCAGCCATGTAGGTCAGCTTTTGGAATAAGCTGGCAAGTTATGAGGAACAACAATAATAAAATTTCTAACTCTATATGCATATTTGGTCGTGGAGCTCTAAGTTTCATCATTTTATGTAAAGCCAATTTTATCCTACTACAAAGGACTTATTTGCAAATTACTACAAATTATTGGTAGTTATTGAGATGGTTCCGCCAACCAATATCTCGCTCCCAAATTATTATTAAGTCATAAACCCATCAAATTAATCCATTAGAGTTAAGTGTTGAGATATCCGAATACTTCCAAGGTCCAGATGCTCAAATGTCCGTGAATCGGGACACGGCTAATCGATTAGGTTATAACACTCTGCAGAGGTTTATGACTTTCCCAAGAATCATTCCTCCTTTAAAGTCTTCGCACTTCATGGTGTTTGAAGACGGACGAATGAAACAGGTCTACCAAAGAGTTCTTCCGCCACTTTGCGGTACCCATCCAACCCTACCGCTCGCCTACTTCTCGTAGTACCGCCCAGCCAGCTTCACTACAAGGGTCAACCCAGCCAGAGCCCATAATGGCTTGCGGCTGCATGTAAGCTTCCGTCATGGGGCATCCATCCTTCTCTTCGTGGCTGGGTGAAGCTTTCCGCAGGATGTCATGGCGCTTCTCCATGCATCCCGTGTTGGAAATATGCCCTAGAGGCAATAATAAAAGCATTATTATTATATTTCCTTGTTCATGATAATTGTCTTTATTCATGCTATAACTGTATTATCCGGAAATCGTAATACACGTGTGAATACATAGACTACAATCGTCCTAGTAAGCCTCTAGTTGACTAGCTCGTTGGTCAACAGATAGTCATGGTTTCGACTATGGACATCGATGTCATTGATAACGGATCACGCCATTAGGAGAATGACGTGATGGACAAGACCCAATCCTAAGCATAGCACAAAGATCGTGTAGTTCGCTTTTGCTAGAGCTTTTCCAATGTCAAGTATCTCTTCCTTAGACCATGAGATCGTGCAATTCCGGATACCGTAGGAGTGCTTTGGGTGTATCAAACGTCACAACGAATCGGGTGACTATAAAGGTGCACTACGGTATCTCCGAAAGTAACCATTGGGTTGACACGGATCGAGATGGATTTGTCACTCCGTATGACGGAGAGGTATCACCGGGCCCACTCGGTAATGCATCATCATAATGAGCTCAAAGTGACCAAGTGTCTCGTCACGGATCATGCATTGCGGTACGAGTAAAGTGACTTGCCGTAACGAGACTAACGAGGTATTGGGATACCGACGATCGAGTCTCGGGCAAGTAACACACCGTCGACAAAGGGAATAGAATACGGGTTGCTTGAACCCTTGACATCGTGGTTCATCCGATGACAACATCGAGGAGCATGTAGGAGCCAACATGGGTATCCAGATCCCGCTGTTGGTTATTGACTTGAGGTAGTCTCGGTCATGTTCGCATGTCTCCAACCCGTAGGGTCTACACACTTAAGGTTCGGTGGCGCTAGGGTTAATAGGAAGACAAGTATGTGATTACCGAATGTTGTTCGAGTCCCTGATGAGATCCCGGACGTCACGAGGAGTTCCGGAATGGTCCGGAGGTAAAGATTTATATATGGAAAGTGGTTAAACGGACTCGGAAGTTTCGTGGTATACCGGTAAAGTACCGGGCCACCGGAGGGTTCCGGAGGTCCACCGGAGGGGCCACCTCTCCGGGGGCCACATGGGCTAAGTGGGAGGGAACCAGCCCCTGGTGGGCTGGGTGCGCCCCCACCTAGGCCCATGCGCCTAGGGTTTGGGGAGGAGGAAACCTAAAGGGGCGCCTCAGCTTGGGGGCAAGCCACCCTCCTCCCTCCTCCTTGGCCGCCGCCCCTAGGGTTTGCCCTAGAGGGCCGGCCCCCTGACCCTCTCCTCCTATAAATAGAGGGGTGGGGGAGGCTGCCAACACAGTTGTGGCGCAGCCCTCCCTCCCAACACCTCTCTTTCTCACGCAAGCTTGGCGAAGCCTGCCGGAGAACTACCAGACTGCTGCACCACGCCGTCGTGCTGCCATCGGGATTGTCTTCTTCAACCTCTCCTTCACTCTTGCTGGATCAAGACGGAGGAGACGCCATCGTCCCGCACGTGTGTTGAACACGGAGGTACTGTCCTTTCAAGACTTTGGTCATCGGTGATCGGAATCACGTTGGGAACGCCTTCGTCATCACCACTCAAGAACGCTTCCGTGATTCGATCTACAAGTGGTATGTAGATGCAAACTCTCTCGTTACTCGTTGCATGGTAGAACTCATAGATGGATCTTGGTGAAACCGTAGGAAAAATTTTAATTTTCTGCAACGCTCCCCAACAAAGGGTATCGAGCCGGGTTTATGCGTAGTTCTCTTTGCACGAGTAGAACACAATTTTGTTGTGGGCGTGGATCTTGTCAACTTACTTGCCGTTACTAGTTGTTTCTTGCTTCCGCGGTATTGTGGGATGAAGCGCCCGACCAACCTTACACGCATTTCGTGAGACCGGTTCCACCGACTAACATGCACTAGTTGCATAAGGTGGCTGGCGGGTGTCTGCTCTCCTACTTTAGTAGGGGAGCGGATTCGATGAACAGGGTCCTTATGAAGGGTAAATAGAGGTTGACAAGATCACGTTGTGGTTATTCGAGGTAAGAAAACGTTCTTGCTAGAACCCAATTGCAGCCACGTAAAAGATGCAACAACAATTAGAGGACGCCTAACTTGTTTTTTGCAGCAATTGTCATGTGACGGATATGGCCAAGTTGTGATGAATGATGATATATTGTGATGTATGAGATCATGTTCTTGTAATAGGTATCACGACTTGCATGTCGATGAGTATGACAACCGGCAGGAGCCATAGGAGTTGTCTTTATTTTTGTATGACCTGCGTGTCATTGAAGAACGCCATGTAATTTACTTTACTTTATTGCTAAACGCGTAGCCATAGAAGTAGAAGTAATCGCTGGCGTGACAACTTCATGGAGGCACGATGATGGAGATCATGATGATGGAGATCATGGTGTCATGCCGGTGACAGGATGATCATGGAGCCCCGAAGATGAAGATCAAAGGAGCTATATGATATTGGCCATATCATGTCACTACTTTATAATTGCATGTGATGTTTATTATGATTATGCATCTTGTTTACTTAGAACGACGGTAGTAAATAAGATGATCCTTAGAACAATTTCAAGAAGTGTTCTCCCTAATCGTGCACCGTTGCTACAGTTCGTCGCTTCTAAGCACCACGTGTTAATCGGGTGTGATGGATTCTTACGCTCACATACAATGGGTGTAAGCAAGATTTACACACGCAGAAACACTTAGGGTTAACTTGACGAGCCTAAGCATGTGAAGACATGGCCTCGAACACGGAGACCGAAAGGTCGAACACGAGTCGTATGGAAGATACGATCAACATGAGAATGTTCACCGACGCAAACTAGTCCGTCTCACGTGTTGATCGGACACGCCTAGTTGACTCGGATCGTGTGACACTTAGATGACTAGAGGGATGTCTAATCTAAGTGGGAGTTCATTAATAATTTGATTAGATGAACTTAATTATCATGAACTTAGTCTAAAACTTTTGAATTATATGTCTTGTAGATCAAATGGCCAACGCCATGTCAACTTGAACTTCAACGCTCCTAGAGAAACCAAGCTGAAAGATGACGGCAAGAACTATACGGACTGGGTCCGAACCCGAGGATCATCCTCATAGCTGCCAGAAACAATACGCCCTAGAAGGACCGCTAGGTGAAGCTCCGTCCCAGAACCAAGACATTATGAATGCTTGGCAGTCTCGTCTTGATGATTACTCCCTCGTTCAAGGCGGCATGCTTTACAGCTTAGAACCGGGCTCCAAAAGCGCTTTTGAGCATCACGGAGCATATGAGATGTTCAAGAGCTGAAACTTGTTTTCCAAGCTCACGCCGGTCGAGAGATATGACATCTCCGACAAGTTCTATAGTTGTAAGATGGAGGAAAACAGTTACTCACGGTGAGCACATTCGAAGATGTCCGGTTGCACAACCGTATGACCCAAATGAATATTAACCTCCCCGATGAGGCGGTCATTGATGAATCCTCCATCGCTCCCACCAAGCTACAAGAGCTTTGTGATGAATTACAACATGCAGGGGATGGTAAAGACCATTCTGAAGTGTTCTCTATGCTGAAGTCAGCCGAGGTTGAAATCAAGAAAGAACATCAAGTGTTGATGGTCAATAAGACCACTAAGTTCAAGAAGGGCAAGGGCAAGAAGAACTTCAAGAAGGACGGCAAGGAGGTTGCCGCGCCCGGCAAGCAAGTTGCCGGAAGAAGTCAAAGAATGGACCCAAGCCTGAGACAGAGTGTTTTTATTGCAAGGGGAAGGGTCACTGGAAGCGGAACTGCCCCAAGTACTTAGCGGATAAGAAGGCCGGCAACACCAAAGGTATATTTGATATACATGTAATTGATGTGTACCTTACCAATGTCGTAGTAACTCCCGGTATTTGATACCGTGCCGTTGCTCATATTTGTAACTCACAGCAGAGCTGCGGAATAAGCGGAGACTGGCGAAGGGCGAGGTGACGATGCGTCGGGAATGGTTCCAGTCGATGTGATCGCCGTCGCACGCTACCTCTTCATTTACCCACGGGATTAGTTATGAACCTTAATAATTGTTATTTGGTGCCAAGTTTGAGCATGAATATTGTATCCGGATCTCGTTTAATGCGAGATGGCTACTCATTTAAATCCGAGAATAATGGTTGTTCTATTTATATGAGAGATATGTTTTATGGTCATGCTCCGATGGTTAATGGTTTATTCTTAATGAATCTCGGCGTAGTATTACACATGTTCATAGCGTGAATACCAAAAGATGTAAAGTTGATAACGATAGTCCCACATACTTGTGGCATCGCCGCCTTTGGTCACATTGGTGTCAAGCGCATGAAGAAGCTCCATGCTGATGGACTTTTGGAGTCTCTTGATTATGAATCATTTGACACATGCGAACCATGCCTCATGGGCAAGATGACCAAGACTCCATTCTCGAACAATGGAGCGAGCAACCAACTTGTTGGAAATCATACATACCGATGTAAAAGCGGTCCAATGAGCGTTGAGGCTCATGGAGGATATCGTTATGTTCTCACTCTCACAGATGACTTGAGTAGATATGGGTATGTCTACTTGATGAAACACAAGTCTGAGACCTTTGAAAAGTTCAAGGAATTTCAGAATGAAGTAGAGAATCAACGTGACCGAAAGATAAAATTCTTACGATCAGATCGTGGAGGAGAATATTTAAGTCACGAATTTGGTACACACTTAAGAAAATGTGGAATCGTTTCACAACTAACGCCGCCGAACACCTCAACAGAATGGTGTGTCCGAACGTCGTGAATCGCACTCTATTGGATATGGTGCGGTCTATGATGTCTCTTACCGATTTACCGCTATCATTTTGGGGATACGCCTAGAGACAGCTACATTCACTTTAAATAGGGCACCATCTAAATCCGCTGAGACGACACCGTATGAATTATGGTTTGGAAAGAAACCTAAGCTATCGTTTCTAAAAGTTTGGGGATGCGATGCTTATGTCAAGAAACTTCAACCTGAAAAGCTCGAACCCAAGTCGGAAAAATGCGTCTTCATAGGATACCCTAAGGAAACCTTTGGGTATACCTTCTACCTTAGATCCAAGGCAAGATCTTTGTTGCCGAGAACGGAATCTTTCTCGAAAAGAGTTTCTCTCGAAAGAAGTAAGTGGGAGGAAAGTAGAACTCGATGAAGTACTACCTCTTGAACAGGATAGTAGTGCAGCTCAGAAAATGTTCTGTGATGCCTACACCAACCAAGAGGAAATTCATGATGATGATCAAGGTACTTCGGATCAAGTTGCTACCGAACTTCAGAGGTCCACTAGGACACGCCCGCACTGAGTGGTACGGCAACCCAGTCCTGGAAATCATGTTGTTAGACAACAATGAACCTTCGAACTATGAAGAAGCAATGGCGGGCCCAGATTCCAACAAATGGCTAGAAGCCATGAAGTCCGAGATAGAATCCATGTATGAAAACAAAGTGTGGACTTTGACCGACTTGTCCGATGATCGGCGAGCGATAGAAAACAAATGGATCTTTAAGAAGAAGACGGACGCGATGGTAATGTCACCATCTATAAAGCTCGACTTGTCGCTAAGGGTTATCGGCAAGTTCAAGGGATTGACTACGATGAGACTTTCTCTCCGTAGCGAAGCTTAAGTCCGTCCGAATCATGTTAGCAATTGCCGCATACTATGATTATGAGATATGGCGATGGACGCCAAAACAGCGCTCCTTAACGGCTATCTTAAGGAAGAGCTGTATATGATACAGCCGGAAGGTTTTGTCGATCCTAAGAATGTCGACAAAGTATGCAAGCTCCAATGATCCATTTATGGGCTGGTGCAAGCATCTCGGAGTTGGAACATTCGCTTTGATGAGATGATCAAAGCGTTTGGTTTATGCGACTTATGGAGAAGCCTGCGCTTACAAGAAAGTGAGTGGGAGCTCAGAGCATTTCTCATATTATATGTAGATGACATACTTTTGATGGGAAATGATATAGAATTCTTGGACAGCATTAAGGCCTACTTGAATAAGTGTTTTCAATGAAGGACCTTGGAGAAGCTGCTTATATATTAGGCATCAAGATCTATAGAGATAGATCGAGACGCCTCATAGGTCTTTCACAAAGCACATACCTTGATAAGATTTTGAATAAGTTCAAAATGGATCAGTCTAAGAAGGGGTACTTGCCTGTATTGCAAGGTGTGAGATTGAGCTCAGCTCAATGCCCGACCACGGCAAAAGATAAAGAAGAGATGAGTGTCATCCCTATGCCTCAGCCATAGGATCTATTATGTATGCCATGCTGTGTACTGACTGATGTAAACCTTGCCGTAAGTTTGGTAGGTAGGTACCAAAGTAATCCCGCAAGGAACACCGGACAGCGGTCAAGAATATCCTGAAGTACCCGAAAAGGACAAAGGACATGTTTCGTTTATGGAGGTGACGAAGAGCTCGTCAGAACGGGTTACGCCGACGCTTAGCTTCGACACGATCTGATGACTCTAAGTCACAAACCGGATACGTGTATATGTTGAATGGTGGAGCAATGGCTGGTGCAGCTGCAAGCGAGCGTCGTGGCGGGATCTACATGTGAAGCGGAGTACATGGCAGCCTCGGAGGCAGCGCATGAAGCAATTTGGGTGAAGGAGTTCATCACCGACCTAGAGTCATACCCAATGCGTCGGGCCGATCAAACTCTTCTGTGACAACACCGGAGCTATTGCCCTTGCCAAGGAGCCTGGTTTCACAAGAAGACCAGCACATCAAGCGTCGCTCAACTCCATCCGTGAAAATGTTCGAATGGAGACATAGAAATTTGTAAAGTGCATACGGATCTGAATGTCGCAGATCCGCTGACTAAACCTCTTCCATGGGCAAAACATGATCAACACCGAACTCTATGGGTGTTTGATTCATCACAATGTAAACTAGATTATTGACTCTAGTGCAAGTGGGAGACTGTTGGAAATATGCCCTAGAGGCAATAATAAAAGCATTATTATTATATTTCCTTGTTCATGATAATTATCTTTTATTCATGCTATAATCGTATTATCCGGAAATCGTAATACACGTGTGAATACATAGACTACAATACGCCCCTAGTAAGCCTCTAGTTGACTAGCTCGTTGGTCAACAGATAGTCATGGTTTCGACTATGGAAATCAGATGTCATTGATAACGGGATCACGCCATTAGGAGAATGACGGATGGACAAGACCCAATCCTAAGCATAGCACAAAGATCGTAGTTCGTTTTGCTAGAGCTTTTCCAATGTCAAGTATCTCTTCCTTAGACCATGAGATCGTGCAATTCCGGATACCGTAGGAGTGCTTTGGGTGTATCAAACGTCACAACGTAATCGGGTGACTATAAAGGTGCACTACGGTATCTCCGAAAGTAACCATTGGGTTGACACGGATCGAGATCGGATTTGTCACTCCGTATGACGGAGAGGTATCACCGGGCCCACTCGGTAATGCATCATCATAATGAGCTCAAAGTGACCAAGTGTCCGGTCACGGGATCATGCATTGCGTACGAGTAAAGTGACTTGCCGTAACGAGACTAACGAGGTATTGGGATACCGACGATCGAGTCTCGCAAGTAACACACCGTCTGACAAAGGGAATAGAATACGGGGTTGCTTGAACCCTTGACATCGTGGTTCATCCGATGACAACATCGAGGAGCATGTGGGAGCCAACATGGGTATCCAGATCCCGCTGTTGGTTATTGACTTGAGGTAGTCTCGGTCATGTTCAGATGTCTCCCGAACCCGTAGGGTCTACACACTTAAGGTTCGGTGGCGCTTAGGGTTAATAGGAAGACAAGTATGTGATTACGAATGTTGTTGAGTCCGGATGAGATCCCGGACGTCACGAGGAGTTCCGGAATGGTCCGGAGGTAAAGATTTATATATGGAAAGTGGTTAAACGGACTCCGGGAAGTTTCGGTGGTATACCGGTAAAGTACCGGGGCCACCGGGAGGGTTCCGGAGGTCCACCGGGAGGGGCCACCTCTCCCGGGGGGCCACATGGGCTAAGTGGGAGAGGGAACCAGCCCCTGGTGGGCTGGGTGCGCCTCCCCACCTAGGCCCATGCGCCTAGGGTTTGGGGAGGAGGAAACCCTAAAGGGGGCGCCCCCCTAGCTTGGGGGGCAAGCCACCCTCCTCCCCTCCTCCCTTGGCCGCCGCCCCCCCTAGGGTTTGCCCTAGAGGGCCGGCCCCCCTTGACCCTCTCCTCCTATAAATAGAGGGGTGGGGGAGGGCTGCCAACACAGTTGTAGGCGCAGCCCCTCCCCTCCCAACACCTCTCTTTCTCACGCAAGCTTGGCGAAGCCCTGCCGGAGAACTACCGTACCTGCTGCACCACGCCGTCGTGCTGCCATCGGGATTGTCTTCTTCAACCTCTCCTTCACTCTTGCTGGATCAAGACGGAGGAGACGCCATCGTCCCGTACGTGTGTTGAACACGGAGGTACTGTCCTTCAAGATTTTGGTCATCGGTGATCGGAATCACGTTGGGAACGTCTTCGTCATCACCACTCTCAAGAACGCTTCCGTATTCGATCTACAAGTGGTATGTAGATGCAAACTCTCTCTCGTTACTCGTTGCATGGTAGAACTCATAGATGGATCTTGGTGAAACCGTAGGAAAAATTTTAATTTTCTGCAACGTTCCCAACATCCCGCCACCACTGGGTGCTCCAGGTGCCCACAACCGCCCTCCACCCAAGAGTGATTTTCCAAGTCCATCTTGATCATTGTAGTCCATGGGGTCATCATCATCATCATTGACTCTCACATCTTACTTATGAATTTCACTCATCCCAAATCCCGCTCTGAGCATAGCAAAGTAACTACTACGTCCCGGGGCCATGGTAACAAGGGGATTGGTTCATCCTACCACATGATACTACTCAAGTTTAATGACTTCAAGATTATCACTACTGCATGCAAATGGTGGAGTGGTGACAACTACTAATGCACAAAACATAGGTATAGAAATAACATGATCAAAACTTGCCTTGCTGATGATCCTCGTAAGCTAAAGAGTCTTAGTAGCAAGCTTCGCACTCCGGGAACTCTACCGAGACAAACAATAACATAGTAAGCACAAAGCAAGAGGATCACACAAGATAACAAAGATAACATAACACAATCAAACAATCAAAACCAAATCAAAAGGAAAACTCAAAGAAATCAAATTCAAAGTTTTTCCCTATTCCAAACAATAACAAAAATAGTTTTTATATAACAAAAATTCCTCAACATTACCTAATCATGGTTTTAGGTTAACTTAACAGAAAAGGATTAACTAAACAATTAGGAGCAAAAAGAATTAATTAAAAAGCTATTATAAAACTCACTTTAGGCCTAATCCAATTTCTATTAGGAAAATTAATTTAAAACTTTTATTAATTGTAAATAAAAGTTCATCTAATGGAATGACAGAAACTAACCTAGAATAACTAATCACAAGTTAAAAATAAATTAATTTACTAATTTATTAATTAGGAAAACAGAACTAATCAATTAATTAGGGTTAATAGGATTCTGCCTAGAATTAATTATTTATTAATCCTAAAATACCAAAGTTAATTTCTAGGGTTTGGCAATATCAAAATAAAATGATTGCAAAAGAATCATGCAAAAATAATTTTTCTAACTAAAACTATAGCAGATTTGCTATTCTGACTAAAACAATATTAAAGCATTTTTAATTATTTTTAACATAGCTAAATATATGTTTTTCAGAAACTACATAAAATTTGTAATCCAACAAAAAAAGAATCACTCAAAAATAATAAACAGAATAAAAGATACACATTTTTGAAATTTGAAACAAATCGGCTAAAACAGAAAATCAAAAATAAAAGAAAAAGGCCTAATGGGCCTAAACTATGCACTAGGCGTCAGATAGACTAAATGGGCCTAGGGTTTAACTAACAGAACCGGCCTAACTAAAATAAACCTAACTAATAAAAATAAACCTTCGTAGGCGGTTTTCTAACTAAAACATACCCCTTCGGGGGCTTCTAATCGTAGCCGCACGATTGGGATCGGACGGGGGAGGCGTTTGCCGGGGACTCACCGGACTCCGGCGACGTCGGCGGTGGCGGCGAGAGTGCTCCGGGGGCTCCG
This sequence comes from Aegilops longissima, assembly GCA_021605205.1. Lineage (NCBI taxonomy): Eukaryota > Viridiplantae > Streptophyta > Magnoliopsida > Poales > Poaceae > Aegilops > Aegilops longissima. Next base: position 2,873 of record JAHIAM010003701.1, on the reverse strand, counting down.
AGCGTCGGCGAGCTTCGGCGAGACGTCGGGGAGACGCGCACGGGGTCGGGGGGTGGTTCGGTGGTGTTGGGGAGGGTCGGGGTGCACCAGGGTGGCGTCGGCGGCGGTTTTGGCGGCGGTGGTGAGCTCGGGGCTCCGGTGAGCTCGGGAGGGAGAAGGAGAGGGGGTTCAAGAGGCTAGGGGGAATGGGGTGCGGGGGGCTTGGCTTATATAGCCAGGGGGTCGGGTGAGGAGCGGAAGGGCATCGGGGCGATCGGGATCCCAGATTCTTGGATCCCATGGATCTCCCATGAGGTTCAAACGTGGGCGGGGAAGACGACGGGTGGGGGCCACGGGTCGCTGAGAGAGAGGGGAGGTTGGGCGGTCGACCGGATCCTAGGAGATTCGGGCGAGGGGTGGCGGGCAGCCGGGCTGGCCGGCCTGTTGGCCTAGTGGGCCGGTTGGCTGGGCATTGGCCTGGTGTGCTGGGGGCCGAGGCGCAGTGCTGGCTGGGCACAGGTGGCTGGGCTGGCGCCTCAAAGGTTTTTCCTTTATTTTTTAATTAAAACAAAACCAAAATAAAACCTAAACTATAAATATTTTATATAGGGTATATATATACCAAAATGATCAGGGAATATTCCTTTCATTTGAACATTTTTCCAAAGTCAAAATCCAAACTTTATGAAAATCCATTTTTTCAAATTCAAATAAAATTTCAGATTTGAATCCAATTCTTTTGGCATTGTTTCCTCTGATATTTTTGGAGTGTCATGTTTGCTCCTCTCATACTTTTGATCAAGTATTTATCAGGCTTGGTTTTGGAATTGTTTCCCACATGCCAAAGTTTGGAATTCAAATTTCAAATTCAAAACTCTCTGAAACTTCAAATGGTATTCAAATTCAAACAGGATGCATAGGATGCTTATCTATAATTGTAAAACATTCCAAATAGGAAAATTTGGGATGTTACACATCCCGTGATCAACTCCTTGATCACATTGTGCACATTATGATGATGTCCTACCGAGTGGGCCCAGAGATACCTCTCCGTCACACGGAGTGACAAATCCAGCCTCGATTCGTACCAACCCAATGACACTTTCGGAGATACCTGTAGTGCACCTTTATAGTCACCCAGTTACGTTGTGACGTTTGGTACACCCAAAGCATTCCTACGGTATCCGGGAGTTGCACAATCTCATGGTCTAAGGAAAAGATACTTGACATTAGAAAAGCTTTAGCATACGAACTATGATCTTTGTGCTAGGCTTAGGATTGGGTCTTGTCCAGCACATCATTCTCCTAATGATGTGATCCCATTATCAACGACATCCAATGTCCATGGTCAGGAAACCGTAACCATCTATTGATCAACGAGCTAGTCAACTAGAGGCTTACTAGGGACATGGTGTTGTCTATGTACCCACACATGTATCTGAGTTTCCTATCAATACAATTATAGCATGGATAATAAACGATTATCATGAACAGGGAAATATAATAATAACTAATTTATTATTGCCTCTAGGGCATATTTCCAACAGTCTCCCACTTGCACTAGAGTCAATAATCTAGTTCACATCGTCATGTGATTAACGCTGATAGGTCACATCACCATGTGACCAACACCCAAAGAGTTTACTAGTGTCTGTAAACTAGTTCACATCATCATGTGATTCAGACTCAATGAGTTCTGAGATTTGATCATGTTTTGCTTGTGAGAGAGGTTTTAGTCAACGGGTTTTAGTCAACGGTTCTGAACCTTTCAGATCCGTGTGTGCTTTGCAAATTTCTAGGTCATATTGTAAATGCTGCTTCCACGCTCCACTTGGAGCTATTCCAAATGGTTGCTCCACTATACGTATCCGGTTTGCTACTCAGAGTCATTCGGATAGGTGTTAAAGCTTGCATCGACGTAACCCTTTACGCCGAACTCTTTATCACCTCCATAATCGAGAAACATGTCCTTATTTACTCCAAGGACAATTTTGACCGCTGTCCAATGATCCATTCCTGGATCATTCTTGTACCCTTGACCGACTCATGGCAAGGCACACTTCCGGTAAGGTACACAAAGATAGCATACCGTAGAGCCTACGCCTAAGGCATAGGGACGACCTTCGCCCTTTCTCTCTCTACTGCTGTGGTCGAGCTTTAAGTCTTAACTTCATACCTTACATCTCGTGCAAGAACTCCTTCTTTGATGATCCATCTTGAACACCTTCAAGATCATGTCAAGGTATATGCTCATTTGAAAGTACCATTAAACGGTTTTGATCTATCCCTATAGATCTTGATGCTCAATGTTCAAGTAGCTTAATCCAGGTTTTTTACTTGAAAACACTTTTCAAATAACCCTATATGCTTTATAGAGAATTCTACATCATTTCTGATCATCTATATGTCAATGACACATACTCATCAGAAATTCTATAGTGCTCCCACTCACTTCTTTGGAAATACAAGTTTCTCATAAACTTTGTATAAACCCAAAATCTTTGATCATCTCATCAAAGCGCACATTCCAACTCCGAGATGCTTACTCCAGTCCTTAGAAGGATCACGGAGCCAAGATACCTTTTAGCATCCTTAGGATCAACAAAACTTTCTGATTGTATCACATACAACCTTTCCTTACGAAAACCGGTAAGGAAACTCATTTTGACATCCATCTGCCAGATTTCATAAATGCAGCTTATGCTAACATGATTCCGACGGACTTAAGAATCGCTACGGATGAGAAAATCTCATCGTAGTCAACTCCTTGAACTTGTGAAAACTCTTTGTCACAAGTCGAGCTTCATAGACGGTGCTATTACGCCCACGTCCGCCTTCTTCTAAAGATCCATTCTCAATGGCTTGCCGATCATCGGCAAGTCCACCAAAGTCCA
>JAHIAM010003700.1:0-53498 GCA_021605205.1 Aegilops longissima | reverse complement strand
CCAACCGATCAAGTACCGAACACACGACACCTCCGAGTTCAGCACACGTTCAACTCGATGACATCCCTCGAACTCCGATCCAGTCAAGCTTTGAGAGAGAGTTCCGTCAGCACGACGGCATGGTGACGATGATGATGTTCTACCGACGCAGGGCTTCGCCTAAGCACCGCTACAATATTATCGAGGTGGATTATGGTGAAGGGGGGCACCGCACACGGCGAAGAGATCCAAGGGATCAATTGTTGTGTTTATGGGGTGCCCCCTGCCCCCGTATATAAAGGAGCAAGGGAGAAGCCGGCCCTAGAGGGGGCGCGCCAAGTGTGGGGAGTCCTACTAGGACTCCCAAGTCCTAGTAGGATTCCCCTTTCCTTTCCGGGGTAGGAGAGAAGGAAAGAGGGGGGGAGGGAGAAGGAAAAGGGGGTTGCACCCCTTGTCCAATTCGGATCAGAGGGGGGTGCGCGCCTCATTCCTTTTGGCCTCTCTCCTCTATTCCTGTATGTCCCAATAAGGCCCAATACTTCTCCCGGTGAATTCCCTTAACTCCCTGGTACTCCGAAAATACCCGAATCACTCGGAACCTTTCCGATGTCCGAATATAGTCGTCCAGTATATCGATCTTTACGTCTCGACCATTTCGAGACTCCTCGTCATGTCCCCGATCTCATCCGGGACTCTGAACTACCTTCGGTACATCAAATCACATAACTCATAATACAAATCATCATCGAACTTTAAGCGTGCGGACCCTAAGGGTTCGAGAACTATGTAGACATGACCGAGACACGTCTCCGGTCAATAACCAATAGCAGAACCTGGATGCTCATATTGGCTCCTACATACTCCACGAAGATCTTTATCAGTCAAACCGCATAACAACATATGTTGTTCCCTTTGTCATCGGTATGTTACTTGCCCGAGATTCGATCGTCAGTATCTCAATACCTAATTCAATCTCGTTACCGGCAAGTCTCTTTACTCGTTCTGTAATACATCATCCCGCAACTAACTCATTAGTTGCAATGCTTGAAAGGCTTATAGTGATGTGCATTACCGAGTGGGCCCAGAGATACCTCTCCGACAATCGGAGTGACAAATCCTAATCTCGAAATACGCCAACCCAACAAATACCTTCGGAGACACCTGTAGAGCACCTTTATAATCACCCAGTTACATTGTGATGTTTGGTAGCACACAAAGTGTTCCTCCGGTAAACGGGAGTTGCATAATCTCATAGTCGTAGGAACATGTATAAGTCATGAAGAAAGCAATAGCAGAATACTAAACAATCAAGTGCTAAGCTAAGGGAATGGGTCAAGTCAATCACATCATTATCCTAATGATGTGATCCCGTTAATCAAATGACAACTCATGTCTATGGCTAGGAAACATAACCATCTTTGAACAACGAGCTAGTCAAGTAGAGGCATACTAGTGTCACTCTGTTTGTCTATGTATTCACACATGTATCATGTTTCCGGTTAATACAATTTTAGCATGAATAATAAACATTTATCATGTAATAAGGAAATAAATAATAACTTTATTATTGCCTCTAGGGCATATTTTCCTTCCGTGGGCACAACCCACCTGGGCGCGCCAGGAAGCCCAGGCGCGCCGTGGTGGGTTGTGCCCTCCTCGGCCCACCTTCGATGCCCATCTTCTGGTATATTAGTCATTTTGACCTAGAAAAAATAAGGAGAGGACTTTCGGGACGGAGAGCCACCGTCTCGAGGTGGAACTTGGGCAGGAGCACTTTTGCCCTTCGGCGGAGCGATTCCACCGAGGGAACTTCCCTCCCGAAGGGGGAAATTATCGTCATCATCATCACCAACAACTATCCCATCTTGGGGAGGGCAATCTCCATCTAGATCTTCAACAACATCATCTCATCTCAAACCCTAGTTCATCTCTTGTGTTCAATCTTGTTACCGGAACTATAGATTGGTACTTGTGGGTGACTAGTAGTGTTGATTACATCTTGTAGTTGATTACTATATGGTTTATTTGGTGGAAGATTATACGTTCAGATCCATTATGCTATTTAACACTCCTCTGATCATGAGCATGTTTATCATTTGTGAGTAGTTACTCTTGTTCTTGAGGTCACGGGAGAAATCATGTTGCAAGTAATCATGTGAACTTGATATGTGTTTGATATTTTGATAGTATGTATGTTGTGATTTCCTTAGTGGTGTCATGTGAACATCGACTACATGGCACTTCACCATATTTGGGCCTAAGGGAATGCATTATGGAGTAGCAATTAGATGATGGGTTGCGAGAGTGAAAGAAGCTTAAACCCCAATATATCCGCTTTCCGTAAGGGACCGATTGGATCCAAAAGTTTAATGTTATTGTTTGAATTTATTCTTAATAATTTTCTTGTAGTTGCGGATGCTTGCGGGAGGGTTAATCATAAGTAGGAGGTTTTTTCAAGTAAGAACAACACCTAAGCACCGGTCCACCCACATATCAAATTATCAAAGTAGCAAACACAAATCAAACCAACATGATGAAAGTGACAAGATGAAATTCCCGTGTACCCTCAAGAACACTTTGCTTATCATAGGAGACCATTTTGGCATGTCCTTTGTCTCAAAAGAATTGTGCTACCTTGCTGCATTTTTTCTACTACTATCGTTACTTTCTCGTTACAAATTATCTTGCTATCAAACTACTCCACTACTTACATTTTCAGCATTTGCAGACATTACCTTACTGAAAACTACTTGTCATTTCCTTCTGCTCCTCGTTGGGTTCAACACTCTTTCTTATCGAAAAGAGCTACAATTGATCCCCTATACTTGTGGGTCATCAGGTACCTGAAGGTCCCACTCCTGAGGCTCTTCCTGTGCTGCAGCTAGGTTCTTCCGGTAGGCGACGATGTCCTCAGGAAAAATCTTGTATCCGCCCCTGGCAATAGGATCAAACAAAGCAGGTGCAGGAAATGGGATAATATCATGAGTGTTCACACTAAAAACCAGGTTATAAGGAGTAGGAATGTTAGGGTAATCACCAGCAATAAGCTGGTGATGTACCATAGCCTGATGATCTAAATAAACCTTAGATAAAGGGTAATCATGCTGGCGTATCTGAATGTTAAAGTGAGTCACCAAGCGAGTAGTGTAAATCCCACCATGTATTTTTCCCTTGGATCCGTTAATGTGGAGGCGACGTGCCACAATAGCTCCCAAGCTATAAGTGTTGTCGCCGTGAAGTGCGCAACATAAAACAACAAAGTCTAGAGCGCTGAGTGTACCTACTTTCTCTCTAGCAAGCAAACACTTCGCAATGAATAAAGCAAAATAATGCACAATAGGGAAGTGTATGCTAGTGGCAGTGACACTCGACACCCCTCTCTCATCCCCCATAGTCAGAGTGCGGTAAAAACCATCAAGCTCCGTGGGCCTAGGCTCAACTAAACTCCCGTCAGAAGGGATCATGCAAATGTCACAAAAGTCAGTAAGTGGTATCTGATGGGTTTCGGCATAGAAATTAAACTGCACCTTAGGGGGGTCATTCCTAGGAAGGAAACGAAAACTTTGCACAAAGGAATTTGTGAGGATATGATACTGTTCACATTCAGCTGCGATGAACTCGGTGAGGCCGGCATTAGCAGCATATTGTGTAAACACTTGAAGGATTCCAACCCCTTCCATGAACGGGTTATGCGACCATTCGCACGGTCGTACCTCCGCCATTCTTTGGGTGTGGAGATCACTGTCAGGCGGCTCCCCGATAACTCCCTTGGAGTTCTTCTTGGAAGCAAACTTCCTAAAGGTACTCATCTTTTTCCTATGAACAAAATTCTGAAATTTTTAGTCCATAAATTTTTCTCAACAAAACTTCACAAGATTGAAAGCAACTACTCATAGGGATACATTGTCGGTGGGAAACGACACCTATGGGATCACTGGAATCCCTTCTACGGTCGTGGGGCGTGGGGATCGTGAGAAGAGCAGGACTAGTAGGCAACACAAGGGGGATTTACCCAGGTTCGGGCCGCAAAGATGCGTAAAACCCTACGATCCTGCTTTGGTGGCTGAATTTAATGTTCTTGAGCTCTTGAACTAGCTCTAGGTGTTGCTGGGTTCAAAAGAGCCGAATCCTTCTCCAGTGCGCCATGGGCCTCCTTTTATAGGTGAAAGGGGCTGCCACAGTGGCACACAAGAGGTGGAAAGTGCTGCAGCGATGTGAGCTTATCCCTGGTGCTACATGACAAAGCGCATTTAATGCGAGGCTTAGGTGTCCCTTCACTTTATCGAGGGCGGGAGCGAGGCCCGTCCCGTCCGTCGCCGCTCCTCCTTGCTTCAACACGCGCCCTGGCCAGCGATGCATGCGGTGCCATGTAGGCAGGCAGGCAGCTGAGGTGGCACGGTGGTGGAGCCTCCATGAAGGGTAGCATGTTGCCACGCAGGTGCCTGCCCAGCTGGTTGGGTCGGCAGCCGCATGCGAACGGCGGCGGAGACTTGGCTGGTGCAGACCTGGCAGTGGCCCTGCTGGCACGCTTGGCGAGGGTCTTGCCGGGTGGCCCGACAAGGGTCTTGTCGTGGCGCGTAGGCGTCCCCGGAAAGGATCTTTCCGGGGGTCTTGTGGGTTTCTTCGGTGAGGATGATTGCCTTCCTATCCTCACTTGATCTTGACTGTTCTCTGTCTTCACAAAGATCTGCATGCCACCACGGAGGTGCCTCCCGAGCCCTATCCCAATGCGTTTGTCAAGCGTTGGTGGGATCAAGGGTGGCTCGCTCGGCTGGTGTAGGCGAGCTGCCCCGGCAAGGGTCTTCTTTGGGCCATCGAGGCTGCCCGACAAGGGTCCTTGCCGGGAAACCTGCTTCCCATCCGATCCTTGTGGCCTTGGTCCTTGTCGTTGCTTTATTTGTCTTGTGCCTTCGGCTTCTCTCCGGCTTCCCTTTCCTACCCTGTTATGCGTGGTCGTGGCGGGTGGCTCTGACTGCCCGTACACAAGTAAAGGGGTCAAAAGGAGAGCCCATACTTTTGTACACCGACAGGAGCCCCCAAACCTGGGCCATACATAAGCGCGACACATTGTTGGGACAGGCCCAGAACGGTGCGCGGGTAGTTAGGGCGGATTTTACTGCGGTAACTGCTCCGTCCGCTGCGCTTCTCCACGGCCCGTGTTGAACGCGCGACGTGGGGGTCGTGCGCGCGTGTGTGACGGAAGCATGCTGGCGTCACCTCACGGTGGACAGTAAAGAGGCGGCTTGCGTGTCCCTTTGAAACCGCAGGGCTGCCTCCCATTTACTGCCCTTGCTTGGGAACCGTCGCTCCACGTGCCCCACTACGTTCGCCCTTCGTGCCACGTTCGCTGCATGCATAACGCAGAGCGAATGATAGGTGCGCGGGACGTGGGAAGTCATGCGCGTGCGTGGGTCGATTCCCACGCGCCTTCAATGGAGCGGGGAGGGCGGTTGACGGCCCCGCATGCTGTCACTTCACCGGGTTGGATTCGCCGAGAGGGGGCGGCCGAGCCTCGCCCCCACCCCTTTATAAAGAGGGGAGCGGGAGGAACGGTGCCTCTCAACCCTCCGCCATCTGCTTCTCCCCATTCTTGCTTCTTCCTTTCTTCTGCCATGGCAAGGGGGCGTGGCGACGCTTCATCGGTGGCGGCGGAGGTTTCGGCCAGACAGCGCGTCGCTCCTCCCCAAGAGCTCGTAGCAGCGGAGCCGGCCGCTAGAGGAAGGGGGAGGGGGCGAGGTCGAGGCTGTCGTGGTGCTCGAGGGAGAGGAGGACGGGGCGGCTGAGGGAGTCCTGGATTAGGGGGTGTCCGGATAGCCGAACTATCACCGTTGGCCGGACTCCTGGACTATGAAGATACAAGATTGAAGACTTCGTCCCGTGTCCGGATGGGACTTTCCTTGGCGTTGAAGGAAAGCTTGGCGATACGGATATGTAGATCTCCTACCATTGTAACCGACTCTGTGTAACGCTAACCCTATCCGGTGTCTATATAAACCGGAGGGTTTTAGTCCGTAGGACGAACAACAATCATACCATAGGCTAGCTTCTAGGGTTTAGCCTCTCTGATCTCGTGGTAGATCTACTCTTGTACTACCCATATCATCAATATTATTCAAGCAGGAGTAGGGTTTTACCTCCATCGAGAGGGCCCGAACCTGGGTAAAAACACCGTGTCCCTTGTCTCCTGTTACCATCCGCCTAGACGCACAGTTCGGGACCCCTACCGAGATCCGCGGTTTGACACCGACATTGGTGCTTTCATTGAGAGTTCCTCTATGTCGCCATCCTTAGGCCCGATGGCTGCTTCGATCATCAACAACGACGCGGTCCAAGGTGAGACTTTTCTCCCCGGACAGATCTTCGTATTCGGCGGCTTTGCATTGCGGGCCAATTCACTTGGCCATCCGGAGCAGATCGAAGCTACGCCCTTGGCCATCGTGTCAGATTTGGGAGTTTGAACTACGGCCGGCGTCGCGGAGACTTAATCTTGACGGATTGAGCCACAGCCAAGCGTGCCGCCTTGTCTCGGCTGGCACGATCTAGCTCTGCCGCGGACAAGTGCCACGAGGTCGCACCAGCGTCGCTCCGACCCTTAGTTCGAGCCGACTCACGATCGAGGGCGAGTGGCTGGACACCGCCTCGGGGCTAAGATCTCTCTGACGATTGAGCCGAACTCCACCCCTGTCCTTTGCGAAGACCGTGACTCCAAGGTGCCGGACTCCTCTCCGGACTCCAAACCCTCCGCGCCCCCAATCGAGTCCAATTGGGCGCCGGTTATGGAGTTCACTGCCATGGACATCTTTCAAAGACTCGCCCTTTGGCGACATCCTGAATTCACTAAAGTCTCTCTCTTTATCAGGAGATCCCTGGCCGGACTGCGGTCAGAAGGTTGGGATGCGGACGACGAAGAAATTCAACGCCCACCCACTACCCACTTTGTAGCCACTGTCGATGATTTAACCGACTTGCTCGACTTCGACTCAAGACATCGACGGTATGGAGGACGATCTTTGAGATTTACCAAGAACCAGCGCCTCTGAGGCCTCGGGAAGGCCACCTCGTCATCGACATATACATGGTGGACATCCCAAAAGATGGGAACGGCGATGGAACAACGGAGGATGACCCCCAAGAAGCAGCCCAAGCGCCCGGCGTCGTGGCGCTGCTCTAAATCCCGCCACAACAAAAGCGGTGATTCCGCACGGAGATAATAACACCCTGACAAGGTGCGAAGACAACCCCCTCCAAAGAGGATTCGAGCAGGAGGAGGAGAAGCCAGCCCTCATGATAGAGCGGCAGGGCAGGGAGGTGGAGGACGATAATTATATGCCTCCCTCCGAAGATGAGGCAAGCCTCGACGACGTTGAATTTGTCGTGCCTGAGGATCCCGCCAAACAGGAGCGTTTCAAATGCAGGCTTATGGCCACGGCAAGCAACCTCAAGAAAAAGCAGCAGCATCTTAGAGCTGACCAAGACTTGCTAGCTGACAGATGGACTGAAGGCCTTGCAGCCGAAGAGTACGAACTCGAACGCCCCTCCAAGAGATACCCAAAACGCAGGCTGCTACCCCAATTAGAGGAAGCAGCACCATCACCAGCGCATGATGCGGCCGACCGGCCACCTCATGGCCGCGACAGAGAGGCCTCTAGACCCTCCATTCAAGCCGCACCCCGATGTCGCTCGAAAAGTACCAAGGCACAGGGAAACGCGCCAGACCTGCGAGACATATTGGAGGATAAGGCAAGACAAACAAGATCGATCTACGGATCATGTGGGCGCCCCACAACACGCGACGATAACCGTCACGCCAAATACAGCAATTCCGGCCGGGCTGAACACAGTAGACAAAACTCATTTGAGTTGTGTCGTGATATACCTCAATACGGAGGCGCCGCACACCCACTATGCTTCACAGACAAAGTGATGGATCATCAAATCCCCGAGGGTTTCAAACCCGTAAACATCGAATAATACGATGGCACAACAGATCCTGCGTTTTGGATCGAGGACTACCTCCTCCATATCCACATGGCCCACGGAGATGATCTACACGCCATCAAATACCTCCCACTCAAGCTTAAAGGACCAGCTCCGCATTGGCTTAACACCTTGCCAGCAGAATCAATTGGTTGTTGGGAGGACCTGGAAGCCGCATTCCTTGATAACTTCTAGGGCACATATGTGCGACCACCAGACGTCGATGACCTCAGCCACATAATTCAGCAGCCAGAAGAATCGGCCAGACAATTCTGGACACGGTTCCTAACCAAGAAAAATCAAATCGTTGACTGTCCGGATGCAGAGGCCCTTGCAGCCTTCAAACATTACATCCGCGACGAGTGGCTTGCCCGGCACCTAGGACAGGAAAAGCCGAAATCCATGGCAGCCCTCACAACGCTCATGACCCGCTTTTGCGCGGGAGAGGACAGCTGGCTAGCTCGTAGTAACAACTTGACCAAAAACCCTGGTAGTTCGGATACCAAGGACAGCAATGGCAGGTCGCGTCGCAACAAGCACAAGCGCCGCGTGCAGCGATAATGCTGAAGATACGGCGGTCAATGCGGATTCAGAGGCTCTAAACCGGTCAGCGGAAAAAGCCGTTCAAAAGAAATACTCGGGGCCCGTCCCAATCTGGACCGAATACTCGATCGCTTGTGCCAAATACATGGCACCCGAAAAACCAGACAACCACACCAACAGGATTGTTGGGTCTTCAAACAGCGAGCAAGTTAAATGCGAACTCAATGACAAGGGGCTGCATAGCGATGATGAGGAGGAGCCCGGCCGTCGAACAATAGAGGATGAAGGGTTTCCCCACAAGTGCGGACGGTGAACATGATATCGCAACCCACATACCCAAAATGGAGCGGAAGTGCGCTAAGGGATGTATATGCGATGGAGCCATCGCCCCAAAGTTCAACCCATGGTCCTCCCGCCCGATCACCTTTGATCGAAGGACCACCCACTAGCATCCGCCACGGCGGATTCGCGCATTGGTTCTTGACCCAATCATTGACGGATTTCACCTCACTAGAGTCCCGATGGATGGCGGTAGCAACCTGAACCTGCTCTATCGGGATACGGTCGCAAAATGGGCATAGACCCTCAAGTATTAAACCCACAAAGACGACCTTTAAAGGCGTCATACCAGTGTAGAGGCCAATTATGCACAGGCTCGGTTACACTCGAAGTGGTCTTCGGATCCCGGATAACTTCCGAGCGAGGAGTTAATCTTGACATAGTCCCGTTCGCATGGCGGCTATCACGCCTTGCTTGGACGAACCGCATTTGCAAAGTTCAATGCGGTGCCACACTACGCATACCTCAAGCTCAAGATGCCACGCCCTCGAGGAGTAATCACGGTCAATGGAAACACGAACACTCTCTCGAGCGGAGGAGCATCTGGCGACCCTCGGCGGAGGTGCAAAGCAGCCTCTCACAACAATTCTCGAGTTCGGCTACTAAACGTCCGGGCACCGTCAAAGCGCGCCGAGTAATCTACAACAAGACTGCACAGCACGATCCGAAAGCACGCGTAGCAATCCGCCCCAACCCCAGCCCTCGCAAAATTGCGAAGCCAGTACTATGCGTACATAACTACGCTCTGGAGATACCATGGGCATAAGGGGAGGGGCACGACCACGGCACGCCCAGAATGCGGCTCAACCGCACCAGGGGCTCCCGATTGTGTCATTCTTTTTCTTTTTTTCTCTTACTTTCAGGACTCCATTTTTCAGAAGCCCTGTCCGGCTCTAGAATTGCCGAACCCACGATGCAACAGCCAGGGAAGCAGACAGCTACATCGAGTGTCCAGGTGGTCTCTACTACGAGCATTATACTTGTTTTACATACCATCCCGCTGCTTACCCCTGGAGGGGGACATGTCAAATAATCCCATCCCTTGCTTATCGCACTATTTGTATCGTTCTGCTTTCATTGCAGTACCTTTTTGAATAAACAATACATAGCTTTTGCCTATTATTGCACTCCTTTCTTTATCTATATATATGTTCATTCATGACATGTTGCACCCATACACTTTGGTACGGCCAATACACCAGGGGCTTAAGTACCCCAAAAATATGGTGTGATAAGTCCGAACACTTTCACAAGTGCGGCACCCCGAACTTATAGCATTATATGCATCGGCTCCGAATCATGTCTTGGGTCAATAGTTGGGTTTTCCCGGCTCCCATGTTTTGGTACCTTACGTTCCGTTATATCGGCTCAGGTAGCGCTGGGAGAACCACTGCGATTGTGCCCCGGTTGAGCTGGGTTGAGAACCTCAGTGGAGAAAGCTAAAACTGACCGTCATGATAGGGCGAGAGCCGGTCGTTGTTCGAGAGGTTTTTTCGGGACCCTAAGGACTTATGCCGCTTAGAGCAAGTAGTCGGCATTGTCCGGCGAAGGCGTGGATAGCGCCCCGAACTCGGTCTTCCGATTACTAGGGGCTTCGCCGAAATTTAAAATTATAGAATTCTATGGCTGAGTGAGAATGTTCAAGCACTATAGTCCAGTTGCCTTGTTCGTTGCGTTCAGCGCCTCCCTCGAAGGACCCAAGAATGGGAACAAGAGCGCTCAAGTTTATCCCGAACACCCGAGCACTCGTGGCATGGGGGCTGAAGCCAACGACTTGCCATCTCTCAAATTTGATAAACGGCCGCACAGAAGGTAATATTTTAAATCCACAAGCGTTGCTTAGCGCATATGAACAATTTTTCAGCATACAGGATAACAAATGCGAGTCTATTCAAAAATTACATCTTTGGAGCATTCACCCGCTATAAGGTGGGCACCCTTCAGGACGCCCTCATAGTACATTTCGGGCTTGCGATGCTCCTTGCCCTTCGGTGGCCCGTCCGTCACAAGCTTCTCAGCATCCAGCTTGCCCCAGTGCACTTTAGCATGGGCAAGGGCCCGACGGGCACCTTCAATGCAGACGGAGCGCTTGATGACTTCAATCCATGGACAGACGTCCACCAGCCGCCGCACTAGCCCGAAGTAGCTCCCAGGCATGGCTTCCAATGGCCACAGCCGAATTATGAGGCCCTTCATGGCCTGTTCGGCGACTTTGTGGAGCTCGACTAGCTGCTACAGCTGGTCGCTCAGGGGCACCGGATGTCCGGCATCAGCATACTAAGACCAGAACACCTTTTCCTTCGAGCTCCCCTCCTTTGCGCGGTAGAACGAGACAGCATCAGACACACTACGGGGCAGATCTACGAATGCTCCTGGAGAGCTCCGGATTCGGGTAAGTAATAGATAATTCACTTTCACATGCTTGCTTTGCATAAAGAATGCCTTACCCGCCGCTATCTTCTTTAATGATTCAATTTCCTGGAGGGCTTTTTGGGCTTCGGCCATAGCGGCTTTGGCACTCTCAAGAGCCGAGGCGAGCTCGGACTCTCGAGTCTTCGAGTCACGCTCCAAACTCTCGTGTTTTTCCACGAGAGCCTGGAGCTCTTGCCGCACCTCCGCCACCCGCGCCTTCCGCTTCTCTCGCTTGGTGCACTCTGCGGCCGCTTTGCTTTCGGCCGTGGACACCGCTTCCTTCAGGGTCGCCACCTCGTTCGTGGCCCCTACAATACCCATGTTAGTCCTGTCATTTTTGCAACCAAATCCTTTGTATAAGGTATTTCTTTAATAAGGTGTTACTTACCTTCCTTGTCCTCGAGCTGCTTCTTGGCAAGGCCAAGCTCGTTCTCGGACCGCTCGAGGCTCTGCTTCAATGCATTGACCTCCATGATCGGTCTTGGCGGCAGAGGTCGCCAGCAGCAGCCTTCATTCCCATATTGACATACTTATGTTAGACTCTTGCGTATATCTTTTAGATCCTCGGTCCGCTTTTCTTTACGAACACCGAACTAAGCATCACGGGCTACTGTCTATGCGGTAATATTTTTACATATTCTAAACTTACCTCAAAGCTTTGTTAGAAGGCTGGTACAGGCTTCAATCAGCCCGCTCTTGGCGGTGAACTTCAGATCACCACACTCATAACAGTGCGGTGCTCCTCGTCGATGGGCGCCGTTAAGCGCCTCCAAGCAAGCTATCCGGTGCCTCCGGATGGGCGGAGGTCACCGGCATCGTAGTCTTGCCCTTCTTCTGAAGGGCGCTTTCGGACTTGGAACCACCGGTTCGATGCGGAGTCCCACCTGGGCGGACTTAGAGCCCTCTGGGGTCTCGCCCCCTTTGCGCCCGGAGTCCGGGAGGTCGCCTTGCGGCGCCTCCAGGACCACCTCCTCCTGGTTGGGCCCCTTTTGGGACTCCACCGCGGTGTCGTCTGCGTCACGAGGAGAGGAGGCGGTCGGAAGTGAAGTGCTATTCACATCCGACGAATCCAGGGAGCCGCTCGACGAAGCTGTGACCTCGTCCTTGGGTGGGCTACATGGTTATATTCGGCGTTAGAAGACACTATGCGACAAATAAAAAGTCATGAGCGATTCCGGAGTCCGGACACTTACGATCTCGCCAGGGGCTTGGCCCTTGTTGGCCACTCCTCCTCGTCGTAGTCGGCGTTTGTGGAGAAGTCCGGAGGAAGGGTCTTTCCTTTCTTGGACCCTCCGGCCTCCCCAGTCGGGGCGGCCTTGCTTTTCTTCTCTCCCCGCGCTGGGGGAGAGGCTTCTTTTTCCTCCTCGTCGTCCTCAGGGGAGGATTCTGCCTCAGAGTCGTCGGACGATGAGTCTGACAGCACCTGGCGCCGAGAGCTCCTTCGAGTTCCCGTGGCCTTCTTCTTGGCCTTCTTCTCCGGCACCACGTGAGGTGCCGGAGCCAGCAGCCCCGTCAATCGGGCGTCCGCTGGATCTTCTAGCAAAGGGGCCGGACAGTTAATCTGTCCGGACGTCTTCTTGATCTGTCAAAGGTTAGGGAGTTTTAGATCCCGCATAGAGTCAAACTATGAAAAAGAGTCCCATAAAGGGTAAAATAACTTACCTCGCTGGCTTGGCGCTGCGAGCTGAATCCGCGATCTTGGTGGCGGATGCGGAGCTTCGGCGCCCTTGAACAGCACCTTCCAGGCATCTTCGTACGTAGTGTCGAAGAGCCAGTTCAAGGTTCGATGCTGTGCCGGATCAAACTCCCACAAATTGAAGGCCCGTTGCTGGCATGGGAGAATCCGGCGGATGAGCATCACCTGGATTACATTTACAAGCTTGAGATTCTTGTCCACCAGGTTTCGGACGCAGGTTTGGAGTCAGGACAGCTCTTCCGAATCACCCCACGTCAGGCCCGTCTCCTTCCATGATGTGAGCCATGTGGGGAAGCCAGATCGGAATTCAGGGGTCGCCGCCCATTGAGAGTCGCGCGGCTCGGTGATGTAGAACCACCCCGATTGCCACCCCTTTATTGTCTCCACAAAGGAGCCCTCGAGCCATAGGACTTTGGCCATCTTGCCAACCATGGAACCTCCGCACTCCGCTTGGTGGCCACCCACTACCTTCGGCTTGACATTGAAGGCCTTTAGCCATAAGCCGAAGTGGGGCTGGATGCAGAGGAAGGCCTCGCACACGACGATAAACACCGAGATGTTGAGGATGAAATTCGGGGCCAGATCGTGGAAATCCAGGCCGTAGTAGAAGATGAGCCCCCGGACAAATGGGTGAAGTGGAAAACCTAGTCCGTGGAGGAAATGAGTGAGGAACACCACCCTCTCATGGGGCCTGGGGGTGGGAATAACCTGCCCCTCGTTGGGGAGCCGGTGCGCGATGTCGCTAGACAAGTATCCGGCCTTCCGCATCTTTTTGACTTGTCCCTCCGTGACGGAGGAGACCATCAACTTGCCTCCCGCTCCGTACATGGCTGGAGGAGGTTGAGGAGGGATGGGCGGACTTGGGCGCTGGAGCTCGAGTGCGTGGAAATGGATGAGCAAAGGAGGAAGAAGGCGTAGGTGAAAAGGTGGATCCTTATCCCCGTATATGGACGGAGGAAGCTATGCGTCCCCCGCCAGCCTGGTAAAACTCGCTTATCTCCCAAGCGCCGTAATCAATGGCGCGGTTGGGTTACCCACGTCTGTATTGATGGGAATCCCGAAATAAGGGGGCATGATCTCCGCTCTGATAAGACGTGCCAAGTAAACCGCCTCGCTAAACACGCTGAGGTGGAACAAGAAAAAGCGATTCAGATAAAGGCCCGGCCGTGGTGTGATGTCACGCCCGCGAATACGTCAGCGGATCTGTGCAAAGGTTATTCTCTCTACGGTGGTATGTGGAACTTGTTTTGCAGAGCCGGACACAATCCTTGTGTTCAAAATCTTCTATGAAGTATTCGGAGGAGGAACCTGCCTTGCAATGCCGAAGACAAAATGTGCGCCGGACTCGTCGTCATTGAAGCCTGGTTCAGGGGCTACTGAGGGAGTCCTGGATTAGGGGGTGTCGGATAGCCGAACTATCACCGTTGGCCGGACTCCTGGACTATGAAGATACAAGATTGAAGACTTCGTCCCGTGTCCGGATGGGACTTTCCTTGGCGTGGAAGGCAAGCTTGATGATACGGATATGTAGATCTCGTACCATTGTCACCGACTCTGTGTAACCCTAACCCTATCCGGTGTCTATATAAACCGGAGGGTTTTAGTCCGTAGGACGAACAACAATCATACCATAGGCTAGCTTCTAGGGTTTAGCCTCTCTGATCTCGTGGTAGATCTACTCTTGTACTACCCATATCATCAATATTAATCAAGCAGGAGTAGGGTTTTACCTCCATCGCGAGGGCCCGAACCTGGGTAAAAACATCGTGTCCCTTGTCTCCTGTTACCATCCGCCTAGACGCACAGTTCGGGACCCCCTACCCGAGATCCGCCGGTTTTGACACCGACAGCGGCAGATCAGCCTCGCCTCCGCAAGCAGCCCCTCCTTCGATGGAGGGTCACACCGGGGACAACCCCTGTGAATTCTTCGTCAGGCTGCGCCGGCCACCGCACCGTTGCCTTTGCCTCCCAACTCCGTTTGTGCGGGAGATGGAGCTGGATCCGCCGCAAGCGTTGCGGCTGCATATGAGGGGTTGCGGGAACAGCGGCACTTGGGTCGATGTCGAGTTCCCTGCCCCTCACGTCATGTATCTTCATCGAGGGTGGAAGACCTTCGCTCGCCTCCACAGCTTGACGGATGGGCTCACTCTCCATTTCAAACTAATGGAGGGTGGCCTCCTCTCCGTCAAGATCTTTGGGCACTTCGGGACTCGCGTAAGGTGCTGCGTGGAAAGCTCTTCTGATGACGAAGATTCCTCCTCGAGCGAGAGTGACGAGGAGGACAACGGCAGCGACGGCAAGGCTAGCGGGCGGTAGGACGACGGGTCTGACTAGGCGTCGGGCGCCGCTCCGGGCGGCACCGGCGACCCCATCATCCGTGTCGCCAGCTCCTTGAACTTCTCGGGGTCGTCTCCTTGGGCGGCTGGCGTTGGGAGGCTGCAGACGAGGAAGAGGGCGGGCGGCAAGGCCATCAAGTCGGAGTACGCGGGCAACGACACCTTCGTCGCGTACTGACGTCCTGCCGCCTCGTCTTCGAGCTCTGCCTCCGGCGCCGCCATTACCATCCAGCCCTTGGACGGCCACCAAGATGTTCTCTTGGTGTCTTCCGCCACTCGTAGCTCGCCTAGGCGCCCCTTTTGCCCTCCTACTTTTCTTGTTCCATTTCCTGAGGAGAGGGACAAGAAAGGGATTATGGGCACCTTATCTCTTTTTAGTTTGTAAGCCTTCGGGCCTTAGTAGAATTTAAAGCTTGTAATCCCCTTGCTCATGAAGGAAATATGCCCTAGAGGCAATAATAAAATTATTATTTATTTCCTTATGTCATGCTAAATGTTTATTATTCATGCTAGAATTGTATTAACCGGAAACATAATACATGTGTGAATACATAGACGAAACATAGTGTCACTAGTATGCCTCTACTTGACTAGCTCGTAAATCAAAGATGGTTAAGTTTCCTAACCATAGACATGAGTTGTCATTTGATTAACAGGATCACATCATTAGGAGAATGATGTGATTGACTTGACCCATTCCGTTAGCTTAGCACTTGATCATTTATTATGTTGCTATTGCTTTCTTCATGACTTATACTTGTTCCTATGACTATGAGATTATGTAACTCCCGCTTACCGTACACTTTGTGTGCTACCAAACGTCACAACGTAACTGGGTGATTATAAAGGTGCACTACAGGTGTCTCCGAAGGTACTTGTTGAGTCGACGTATTTCGAGATTAGGATTTGTCACTCCGATTGTCGGAGAAGTATCTCTGGGCCCTCTCGGTAATGCACATCACTATAAGCCTTGCAAGCAATGTAACTAATGAGTTAGTTACGGAATGATGCATTACGTAACGAGTAAAGAGACTAACCGGTAACGAGATTGAACTAGGTATTGAGATACCGACGATCGAATCTCGGGCAAGTAACATACCGATGACAAAGGGAACAACGTATGTTGTTATGCGGTTTGACCGATAAAGATCTTCGTAGAATATGTAGGAGCCAATATGAGCATCCAGGTTCCGCTATTGGTTATTGACCGGAAACAGTTCTAGGTCATGTATACATTATTCTCGAACCCGTAGGGTCCGCACGCTTAATGTTACGATGATCGTTATATTATGAGTTTATAGTTTTTGATGTACCGAAGGTTGTTCGGAGTTTCAGATGTGATCACGGACATGGCGAGGAGTCTCGGAATGGTCGAGACATAAAGATTGATATATTGGAAGCCTATATTTGGATATCAGAATCGTTACGGTAAAATCGAATTTTACCAAGAAATGGGGGTAACGGAACCCCGGGGTTAATGGGCCTACATGGGCCCTAAGGGAGAAGAGGAGGGCGGCGAGCAGGCGCGCGCCCCTCCCCCTAGTCCGAATAGGACAAGGAAGGGGGGCGCCCGTTCCTCTTTCCCTTCCCCTTCCTTCTCCAACAAGGCAAGAGGGGGGAGTCCTACTCCCGGTGGGCGTAGGACTCCTCCAGGCGCACCCCTAGGGGCCAGCCGCACCTCCCCCCTCCCTCCTTTATATACGGGGGCAGGGGGGACCCCATAACACACAAGTTGATCTTCGTGATCGTTCCTTAGCCGTGTGCGGTGCCCCCCTCCACCATATTCCACCTCGGTCATATCGTAGCGGTGCTTAGGCGAAGCCCTGTGTCGGTAGAACATCATCACCGTCCCACGCCGTCGTCTTGTGGAACTCTTCCCGACACTTTCTTTGGATCGAGTCCGGGATCGTCATCGAGCTGAGCGTGTGCTAGAACTTCGGAGGTACCGTAGTTTCATTGCTTGATCGGTCGGGCCGTGAAGACGTCGACTACATCAACAGCGTTGATATAACACTTCGCTTTTCGGTCTCACGAGGGTGCGTGGACACACTCTCCTCTTGTTGCTATGCATCACCATGATCTTGCGTGTGCATAGGAATTTTTGAAATTACTCGTTTCCCAACAGTGGCATCTAAGCCTAGGTTTTATGCGTTGATGTTATATGCACGAGTAGAACACAAGTGAGTTGTGGGCGATATAAGTCATCTTGCTTACCGCATGTCATACTTTGGTTCGGCGGTATTGTTGGATGAAGCAGCCGGACCGACATTACGCCAGACGCTTCTGCCGAGACTGGTTCTACCGACGTGCTTTGCACACAGTGGGTCTGGCGGTGTCGGTTTCTCCAACTTTAGTTGAACCGAGTATGGCTATGCCCGAACCTTGCGAAGGTTAAAACAGCACTGCTACGTCTTGAGCTTGCATTGGTTGGGTTTAGCCTCTCTGATCTCGTGGTAGATCTACTCTTGTACTACCCATATCATCAATATTAATCAAGCAGGAGTAGGGTTTTACCTCCATCGAGAGAGCCCGAACACAGGTAAAAACATCGTGTCCCTTGTCTCTTGTTACCATCCGCCTAGGCGCACATTCGGGACCCCCTACCCGAGATCCGCGGTTTGACACCGACATTGGTGCTTTCATTGAGAGTTCCTCTGTCGCCGTCATCTTTAGGCCCGATGGCTCCTCCGATCATCAACAACGATGCGGTCCAGGTGAGACTTTTCTCCCGGACAGATCTTCATATTCGGCGGCTTTGCACAACAATAATTCGCTTGCCATCTGGAGCTGATCGAAGCTACGCCCTGCCATCGGTCAGATTTGGAAGTTTGAACTACATGGCCGACATCCGCAGAGACTTGATCTTCAACGGGTTCGAGCCACAGCCAAGCACGCCACACTGTCTCGATGGGCATGATCTAGCTCTGCCGCCGAACAGTGCCCTGGAGGCCGCACCAGTGTCCGCTCCGACGCTTAGCTCGGAGCCGACTACGCCAATCAAGGACGAGTGGCTGGACACCGCCTCGGGGACTGCAATCTCTACGGTGATCGAGCCGAACACCATACCTGTCCTTTGCGAAGCTCGTGACTCCAAGGTGCCAGACTCCTCTCCGGACTCCGAACCTTCCGTGCCCCTGCCAATCGAATCCGATTGGGCGCCTTTCATGGAGTTCACCGCCGCGGACATATTTCAGCACTCGCCCTTCGGTGACATCCTGAATTCACTAAAGTCTCTCTCTTTATCAGAAGAGCCCTAGCCGGATTATGGTCGACAAGGTTGGGATGCGGACAACGAAGAAATTCAAAGCCCACTAACCACCCACTTTGTAGCCACTGTCGATGATTTAACCGACATGCTCGACTTCGACTCCGAAGACATCGACGGTATGGACGACGATGTAGGAGACTAACAGGAACTAGCGCCTATAGGCCACTGGACAACCACCCCATCTCACGATGTATACATGGTGGATACACCTAAAGGAAACGGCGACGAGGAACAAAGGGACGCATCGAGGGATCATTCCCTCGAAAAGCAATCAAAGCTGCGGCGTAAGCGCCGCTCCAAACCCCACCTCGACAGAGAAAGCAGCCATACAGACCCAGCCATAGAGCAAGGCGAACCGGCGGATGACGAACATGCCATCGAGCAACCCTCTGAACAGGGCAACTTGGATAAACAACCCATCCCCGGCGAAGACAACAGTCCGGATGACCTCACGCCGGACAAGTTGCTGGAGCAGAAGAACCTCCAAAAAAGGCTCGTCGCCACTGCGCGTAGCCTGAAAAAGTAGAAGAGGAAGCTCAAAACAGCGGAAGATGCACTCAGAATCAGATGGAGCAAAGTACTTAACACTGCAGACAAATACGGCGACAGTCGCCACACAAAGAGCTATCCGAAGCGAAAATTACTGCCGGAATTTGATGATGAGCCCTTAGAGCCTCCGCAATCAAAAAATAAGGAAGCCACCCGGTCGGACAAACGACCCCATGGCCAACACAGTGCGGCAAAGGACGCCGCACACAAGCCGGCACGCGATCCGCACAAGGATTCGCATCAAAAAGATGGCCCGGCCAGATCTATCTATGGGCCAAGAAAGCAAGCTCTAGTAAGCAACACAACACATCAAATATCCGAACATCGCGGTACGCCCAGATATAGGGGTGCCGCACACCCCCTATGTTTCACAAAATGAGGTGTTGGATCATGAATTTCCAGCGGGATTCAAGCCCGTAAACATAGAGACATACGACAGAACAACAAACCCTGGAGTCTGGATTGAGGATTACATCCTCCACATACACATGGCTAGAGGAGATGATCTCCACGCCATAAAATACTTACCCCTCAAACTCAAAGGGCTAGCCCGGCATTGGCTTAAAAGCCTTCCCGAAAACACCATTGGAAGTTGGGAAGAGCTCGAGGATGCTTTTCGGGCAAAATTATCAAGGGACCTATGTCCGACCTCCGGATGCAGATGATTTAAGTCATATAACTCAACAACCCAGAGAGTCAGCCCAGAAACTCTGGAACAAATTTCTTACTAAAAGAACTAGATAGTCGATCGTCCGGACGCCAAGCCTTAGCAGCTTTCAAACACAGCGTTCGAGATGAATGGCTCGCCGAGACACCTCGGCAAGAAAAGCCAAGAACAATGGCCGCATTAACAAGCCTCATGACCCGCTTTTGCGCGGAGAGGATAGCTGGTTGGCAAGATGCGTTACCGGCGACCCAAGTACATCCGAAGTTAGGGATGGAAGCGGAAACATGACGTAGCAAGGAACAGCGCCGACCAAGGGAAACAGCCCGACGAGCACGCAGCGATCAACGCCGGATTCAAAAGCTCTCGGCAGAATCGAAAAAGCTGCCCCTCAAGGATAACAGGGACGAGCTATCTAACCTAAACAAAATCTTGGACAAGATATGTCAAATCCACAGTACTCCCGAGAAGCCTGCAAACCATACCCACAGAGATTGTTGGGTCTTCATTCAATCCGACAAACTCAACACCGAACACAAGGGGCTCGACACACCAAGTGAGGAGGATGACGAACCCCACAAGCAGAGCACCGGAAAACAAAAGAATTTCCCACAAGAAGTCAAAACAGTAAATTCACTTCACGTGACAAAAGGGAGAAACAGTGGGCGCCCATAGAGATCGCGCCATACGACCTATCCCAGAGGAGTCCCGCCATGGTTGTTAAAACCAATCACCTTCGACCATCGAGATTACTCTAGAAGTATCCGGAATGCAGGATGGACTGCCTTGGTATTAGATCCGATAATTGACGGACTCCACTTTACACAAGTCCTAGTGGACGGCGGCGTGATTTAAACCTGCTATATCGAGGACACAATCCATAAAATGGGGATAGACCCAACAACAATTAGCCATAGCAACACTTCCTTTCAAGGGTAACGCCAGCCCACATGCCCATTGTACGGGCCCTCTCCTGCTAGAAATTATGTTCAGCTCACCCGACAACTTCCGCCGCGAAAAGCTGACCTTCCACATCGCCCCATTTACAAGTAGCTATCAAGCACTACTAGGACGCAAAGCTTTCGCCTGCTTTAATGCAATACCGCATTATGCATCCCTTATACTTCAAATGCCCGGTCCACGAGGCATCATCTCATTAAAGGGAAATATTGAGTGTTCCTCGAGCGCGGAAGATTGTGCGGCTGCCTTAACAGCCACACACTAAGCCGGCTTCATTAATCAAAGCACCTAAAACAGGTCGTTCAGACCTCGGACATGGCTAGACGAGTCCGGCATAAACATACGAGGGCTTACTAGCCGCGTACCCCAGTTCAAGGGGCTCCGCGCATGTACAACAAGAGACAATAAAGCTCAATTTTATTTATTTTTTAACTTGTACTTTGTTTATTTAATATAACGTACATTTTCGCACGATCTTTTTCAACTAAGTTCCTCTCTTTTTCAGATGAACACCATGCTACACCCGTCCCGGATCTGGCTGCGCGGAGACACAAAGCGAGCGTGCGATGGGACCCGTTCAAGGATTCTTTTCAGATTAAGACCCTGCGTAAACCTTTTTACTGTCTCTTGTTGATACACATCCCCCAGTTTCTTGCTATAACCGAGGTGGAGGCTGGCGTCTTGGCATCGGCCACATCAGGATTTTTGCGTGCACTGACACGGGGCTTATTACTAAGGCGTTTTCAGCCCGCTTTCATAAAGACCGAATACCTTAGCGAGTGTTCGGCGTCGCGAGTTTGGCCTTATATGCATCAGATCTGAATCATGTCTTTGGTCAAATGTTGTGTTTGCCCGGCTCCTGTGTTTTGCTGCCTTACGTTCCGCTCTATCGGCTAAGGCGGCACCAGAGAACTACTGCGATTGTACCCGGTTCGCCAAGCGAGCACCTCGATGAAAAGCCGAAAACTAACTGTCATGATATAGCGCGAGACTAGCCAGCCACTCGATGACCCACCGGAATCTCTAGGATTCCTCCGCATTAACGAAGGTCATTTCGGTCAGAGCACACGCGCCCGAATTGGGCGGCCTTGGTGCCCCTAGGGGCTATATAGTAGCCCCACCGTCAAACTCCTATGGCTAAGTGAAAGTGATAAAGCATTATAGTCCGGTTGCCTAGTTAAACTGCGCTATCATCTCCTTTATAGGACCAAGGCGTTGGATCAAGTGTGAAAATCGCCTGCGAACACCCCGCATTATATGCGTGGGGGCTGAAGTCAAGACTGCAATCTTCGAGTTATATACATATACATTAACGGCCGAACATGAGGTATTTTAATTCTTGCAGGCACTAGTATAAAAAGCTTCTATATTCCATAGAAACATTGTTTTACAATTATACATGTTATTCGAACATGATATCCTTGAGCAACTGCGTCTCTATTAAGCGAGCGCCTGCAGAACTTCACGAAAATAGTGCTCGGCGGTACTCGGCTCCGTTCGAATCTTGGGATACAACGTCGGTGGCCTTCATCTCCGCCCAAGATGTCTTGACACGGGCAAGAGCCATCCGCGCACCCTCTATGCATCTTGACCTCTTCATTGCATTGATATGTGGCACCGCACCAAGGAACTGCTGCACCAAACCAAAATAACTCTTCGGCTCGGGCCTTTCCGCCACAGATGACTCACGACATCCTTCATGGCGAGTCCGGATAACCTATTCAGCTCCGCCCATTATTCGCCAAACGCGGTTAATGGAAGTGGGCGCTCTGGATTGTGGGCTGCGACCAAAAAGCTTTCCACCGTGATCCTGTTGATCGCGGAAGTGTTGACGCGTCCGTGACACTTGCCGCCAAGTCCAGATAAGTATCCGCCGCACTCCACAGCTGGTCCAGCCCGAGCATATTTAGGATCCCGAACTTCATCCGCATCATAAAGGGCTTTCGGCCGCGATATCTCCGCCCTAACGTAGCTCCTACTTCATGGCTCTCATTGCAGAGCGAGCATCCTTGGCCTCGGTAGTGGCCTTCTCCAGGTCCTTTTGTTCCGCCCGATCTTCTTTTTCAAGAAGCTTGCAGCGGTCGGCAGCATCCTTCAACTTCACAGCCATCTCGGCCATTTCCTTCCTGCTTCGGCAGTGAGCAGCTTGTTCGGCTTTCAGCTCTTCGGCCGCCTTTAAGGCAGTCGCATCACTTTTTCTGGCCTGCTCCTTGGCTCGGGCGAGTTCCGCCCGAAGGTTCTCCATGGCAGCGGCACCATCTGCATCGAGCATACATGTTGTAAGGCACGGGCATCAAGCCCCTTACCAGTGTCCGCGGAGAAATTGCATACCTTGTGACTCGTCAAGCCGCTTGTTGACAAGCGCGATGTCGGCATCCACCACGTCAAGTTGCCGCTTTAGCTCGGCAAATTCATCAGTCCGGCTAGCCACCGGACACTTTGCCACCTACATTGAAAGAGCAACATGTTATACCTGGGATTATGATCCTCGGCGCGCTGTCATTTTGACAACGCACCGAGTCTCGAAACTACTATCTATCTGGCGCATCTTTTATATGCGGAACTGTCAAAAGGTACATCATTTCACGTACCTCAAAACCATCGATAAACTCCCGACGGCCTCGTGCAACCCGCTCTCCGCGGATGAAATCCTTTCAATCATCGTGCCCATCAATGCACGGTGTTCTTCGAATAGGCGCCGCCTCGAAAGCAGATCCTTCACTCCTCCGACCGTGCAGACCGGACGGTGCGGACTCGTCCGATGGCCTTTTTGAAGGCGGACACGGAGGGCTTTGGGGAGCCATCGGCTGCTTTCGGCCTGCCCGATTCGGAGAAACCCTCCGTGAAGACACCTCAGGTCGCCCGCCTCGCAAAGCGATGCGGCAGGGGAGGCGTTCCGCTCTCCATCATCTCGGGACGAAGATCCTCTCAAGATGAGCTCTGCTGAGAAGGGCTGAGATCCGAACTCTGAGGTAAAAATTCAGTTATCTTTCTCGGGAATAGGATAGGGATGTCCCTTATTTTAAAACTCCCTCTCTACTTACGGCTCATTTGGAGGCTGATCCCTTGAGGGCACAGTCAGTGTGGAGGCACCTCCGGTCAGGACCCTCCGACGAAGATTTCTTCCCCGCTTTGAGGCCATGGTCTCCGGGTCTTCAGAGGCGGTCCTCTTCTTTCCCTGGATGGAGGGATTCTCGATTCCTCCTTTCCTGACAGCCTCCTTCGAGGAGACGGTAGCTTCCTTATTCCCCCCTTCGCCTTCTTCCAAAGGCGCAACCTCCAGCATCCTGGTTAACACAGGATCCGGCGTCGTCTCGGGGAGGGGGACCGGACACCTGATTAGCTTTGCTTTCACTATCCACTCCTGTTTAAAGGGACAACTCTTTTAAGGGAAATTTTATGATGAATATACGGATAGCGTGTCCGGCTACAGGGCTACTTACTTGAGTATCCGGGCGATTGCAGCTTAGACATGCGTCCTCGGTCAAGTCCGGACACATTGCTTGTGATCCGAAGAACAATTTGTACATCTCCATGGGCGTCGCGCCCGTAAAGTGTTGGAGAGCTCGTGGTCCCTCCGGATTAAACTCCCACAGGCAGAGGGGGCGGCGTTTGCGGGGCAAAGTGCGGCAAATCAACATGACCTGCGTCACTACGCCAGGTTGATGTCTCTTTCCAGGAGATCTTGAATGTGACCCTGCAACAGGGGCATGTCCTTGGACGGCCCCCAGTCGAGCCCTTTATTGACCCATGACGCCAGCCGCGGGGGAGGACCCGAGCGATAGGCAGGTGGTGCCACCCACTTGGTGCCCCTGGGAGCTGTGATATAAAACCACTCTCGTTGCCATAAGATGAACTCCTCTTGAAAAGAGCCCTCGGGCCATGGAGCGTCAGCATTCTTGCTTATAACAGCCCCTCCGCACTCCGCTTGCTGCCCCTTGATCATCTTCGGCTCCACTTTGAAGGTCTTAAGCCACAATCCAAGTGATGAGTAATGCGGAGGAAGGCTTCAGATCGACAATGAGCGATGAGATGTGGAGGATGGACTCGGATCCAAGTCGTGAAATTCCAACCCATAATAAAACATGAGCCCCCCCTCACGAAGGGGTCCGTCGGAAGCCTAACCCCGAAGGAAGTGAGACGCGAACACCACGCTCTCGCCGGGCTTGGGAGTGGGAATAACCTGCCCTTGAGCAGGCAGCCTATCTGAAATTTCGCCGATTAAGTATCGGCATCTCTTAGCTTTAGCACATCTTACAGAATGGAGGAAGGAATCCACCGCCTTGAAGGTTGGAGCGGACATCATCAAAGGTCCGGCGCTGAATCTGGAGCTTTGGGTGTTGGAACTTCGAGGCGAGGGGGATTCGATTGAGATTGAAAGAAAGGAGTAGAGCCTTGGTCTCTTTATAAAGAGGTTGAATACCAAGAGCCCTCCCGTGACCGTTTGGGACTCGCCGATAGAGGAGGCGTGCCAGCGGGCACGATTGGGTTACCTACGCCGTATTGATGAGAATCCGGAATAAGGGGACACGATCTACTGCTTTGACAAGGCGTGCCAAGGAAACCGCCTCGCTAAACGCTACTGAGGTGGGACAGTTAAAACGATTCAATAAAGGCTTGGCCGTGGTGTGATGTCACACTGCGAATATGTCAAGAGATTGGATTTGTGCAAATATTATTCTCTACGGTGGTATGTGGAAATTATTTTGCAGTCGGACACTATCCTTGTGTTCAAAATCTTCTATGAAGTATTCGAGGAGGAACCCGCCTTGCAATGCGAAGACAAACTGCGCGCGGACTCGTTGTCATTGAAGCCTGGTTTAGGGAGCTCTTGAGGAGTCTGGATTAGGGGTGTCCGGATGGCGGACTATGACCTTTGGCTGGACTCCTGGACTATGAAGATACAAGATTGAAGACTTCGTCCCGTGTCCGGATGGGACTTTTCTTGGCGTGGAAGGCAAGCTTGGCGATACGGATATGTAGATCTCCTCCCATTGTAATGTCACTTTGTGTAACCCTAACTGAGGGAGTCCCGGATTAGGAGGTGTCCGGATAGCCGAACTATCATCACGGCCGGACTCCAAGACTATGAAGATACAAGACTGACGACTTCGTTCCGTGTCCGGATGGGACTTTCCTTGGCGTGGAAGGCAAGCTTGGCGTCTGGATATGTAGATCTCCTACCATTGTAACCGACTACGTAACCCTAACCTATCCGAGTCTATATAAACCGGAGGGTTTTAGTCCAGAGGACAACAACAATCATACCATAGGCTAGCTTCTAGGGTTTAGCCTCTACGATCTCGTGGTAGATCTACTCTTGTACTACCCATATCATCAATATTAATTAAGCGGGGTAGGGTATTACCTCCATCGAGAGGGCCCAACCTGGGTAAAAACATCATGTCCCTTGTCTCCGTTACCATCCGCCTAGGCGCACGATTCGGGACCCCCTACCGAGATCCGCGGTTTGACACCGCCATTGGTGCTTTCATTGAGAGTTCCTCTGTGTCGTCACCGATAGGCCCGATGGCTCCTTCGATCATCAACAAAGATGCAGTCCAGGGTGAGACCTTTCTCCCCGGACAGATCTTCGTATTCGGCGGCTTTGCATTGCGGGCCAACTCGCTTGTCCATCGGGAGCAGATCGAAAGCTACGCCCCTGGCCATCAGGTCAGATTTGGAAGTTTGAACTATCGGCCGATATCGCGGAGACTTGATCTTGACGGATTCAAGCCGCAGCCAAGCGTGCGCCTTGTCTCGATGGGCATGATCTAGCTCTGCTGCCGAGCAAAGCCTCGGAGGCCGCACCACATCCGCTCCGACCCTTAATCCGGGCGGATTCCCCGATCGAGGACGAGTGGTTGGACACCGCCTCGGGGGCTACAATCTCTACGGCGATTGATCCGAACTCTATCCCTGTCCCATGCGAAGACCGCGACTCCAAGGTGCCGGACTCCTCTCCAGGCTCTGAACCCTCCGCGCCCCTACCAATCTAATCCGATTGGGCGCCAGTCATGGAGTTCACCGCCGCGGACATCTTTCAGCACTCGCACTTTGGCGACATCCTGAATTCACTAAAGTCTCTCTCTTTATTCGGAGAGCCCTGGCCGGACTACGGTCAGGAGGATTGGGATGCGGACGACGAAAAAATTCAGCGACCACCCACCACCCGCTTCGTAGCCACTATCGAAAACTTACACGACGTGCTCAATTTTGACTCCGAAGACATCGACGGTCTGGACGACGATGTAGGAGACAACCTTGCACCAGCGCCTATAGGACGCTGGACAACCACTTCATCCCATGATGTATACATGGTGGATACTCCTAAAGGAAATGAAGGCGAGGAACAACGGGGCCTTCGAAGGATAAATCCTCAAAAAGCAGTCAAAAGCGGCAGCGTAAACGCCGAACTAAATCCGCCTCAAGAGGCCCAGCCATAGAGCAGGGCGAACGGTGGGCAGCGAACATGCTATCGAGCAATCGTCCGAACAAGACAACTTGGGTAAACAACCCGTCCCGGCAAAGACAACGATGCAGACGATCTCACGCCGGACAAATTGTTGGAGCAAGATAACATCCAGAAAAGGCTAAATAGCCCTCGTGTAGCCTGAAAAAGCAAAAAGAAGCTCAAAACAGCGGAAGATGCACTCGAGGATCAGATGGAGCAAAGTATTGAACACCCTTGAACAAATCTGGCGACGATCGCGAACAAAAACTACCCAAAAAGAAAGCTACTGCCCGAATTTGACAAGGAGGCCTTAGAGCCCCCACAATCAAAGAATAAGAAGGCCACCCGGTCGGATGGACGACCCCACGGCAAAAAGAGAGCGGAAAATGGCGCCGCACACAAGCTGGTATGCGATCCGCATATGGATTCACAGCAAAAGGATGGCCCGGTTAGGTCCATCTATGGGCCAAGAAAGCAAGCTCTTCAAAGCAATGCAACAGGCCAAAAATCCGAATATCATGGTGCACCCAAATATAGGGGCGCCGCACATCCCTATGTTTCACCGATGAGGTGCTGGATCATGAATTTCCAGCGGGATTCAAACCCGTAAACATAGAGGCATACGACGGAACAACAGACCACAGATGCGGATTGAGGATTACATCCTCCACATTCACATAGCTAGAGGAGACGATCTCCACGCCATAAAATACTTACCCCTTAAACTCAAAGGGCTAGCTCGGCATTGGCTTAAAAGCCTCCCCGAAAATGCCATTGGAAGTGGGGAGAGCTCGAGGATGCGTTTGGGCAAATTTTCAAGGGACCTATGTCCGCCCTCCGGATCTGAGCGATCTAAGTCACATAACTCAACAGCCCGGAGAGTCAGCCCGGAAATTCTAGAACAGGTTCCTTACTAAAAAGAACCAAATAGTCGACTGTCCGGACGCCGAAGCCTTAGCAGCTTTCAAACACAACGTCCGAGACGAATGGCTCGCCAGACACGTCGGCCAAGAGAAGCCGAGAACCATGGCCGCATTAACAAGCCTCATGACCCGCTTTTGCACGGGAGAGGATAGCTGGCTAGCAAGATGCAGCACTAGCGACCCAAGTACATATGAAGTCAGGGATGGAAACGCGAAACCACGGCGCAACAAGGACCAGCGCCGGATTAAAAGGAACGGTTCAAAGAGCGAGGCAGTCAACGCCGGATTCAAAAGCTCACGGCAGAACAACAAAAAACTGCCACTTAAGGACAATAGCGATGAGCTATCCAACTTACACAAAATCTTGGACAAGATATGTCAAATCCACAGTACTCCCGGGAGGCCTGCAAATCATACCCACAGAGATTGTTGGGTCTTCAAACAGTCCGGCAGACTCAACGCCGAACACAAGGGGCTCGACACACCAAGCGAAGATGATGACGAGCACCACAAGCAGAGCCCCGAAAAACAAAAGAATTTCCCACAAGAGGTTAAAACAGTAAACTCACTTCACGTGATTAAAGGGAAAAACAGAGCGGCGCCCACTAAAAGCGCGCCGCACACTGGTTGTCAAAACCAATCACCTTCGACCATCAGGACTACTCCGAAAGTATCCGGAACGCAGGATGGACTGCCTTGATATTGGATCCTATAATCAACAGATTCCAATTTACACAAGTCCTCATGGATGGCGGCAGTGACATAAACCTGATATATCAGGACACAATCCGCAGGATGGGGATAAACCCAACCAAAATTCACCGTAGCAATACCTCCTTTAAAGGAGTAATGCCAGGCCCATATGCCCATTGTACGGGCTCCATACTGCTAGAAGTTGTGTTCGGTTCATCCGACAACTTCCGTCATGAAAAGTTAATCTTCCATGTCGCCCCGTTCAAAAGTAGCCATCAAGCACTATTGGGACGCTGAAGCTTTCGCCGCTTTAACATAATACCGCATTATGCATCTCTCACACTTAAAATGCCGGTCCACATGGCATCATCTCATTAAAAGGGAGTATTAAGTGTTACTTGAGCACGGAGGAACGTGAGACTGCCTTGACAGCCCCACACCTATCCGGCTCCGCTAGTTAAAGAACCTGAATTGGTCATTCAAACCCTGGACACGGCTAGACGAGTCCGGCGCCTACTAGCGGCATACCCCCATACAAGGGGCTGCATGCAAGAGACAATAAAGCTCAATCCTATCCACTTCTTCGACTCGTACTCCGTTTATCTAATATAAAGTACATCTTTCGCACGATCTTTTTTTTAAAACTAAGTTCCTCTCTTTTACAGATGAACAACGTGCTACACCCATCCGTGATACGGCTGCGCGGAGACACGGCAGACGCGTGCGGGACCCGTTGCAAGGATTCTTTTGATTAAGACCTGCGTAAACCTTTTTTTACTGTCTCTTGTTGATATACATCCCCCGGTTTCTTACTATAACCGCGGAGGAGGCTAGCGTTTTGGCATTGGCCGCACCAGAATTTTTGCGCTTACCTGGACACCAGGGGCTTAGGGCATTATTCTGCCCATTTTTATAAAGAACGAATACCTTAGGGAGTATTCGGCGTCTCGAGTTAGGCCTTATATGCATCAGCTCCGAATCATGTCTTTGGTCAAATGTTGGGTTTGCCCGGCTCCTGTGTTTTGCTGCCTTACGTTTCGTTTTATCGGCTAACGCGCACCGGAGAACTCTCTGCGATTGTGCCCGGTTCGGCGGGCGAGCACCTCGATGAAAGCCGGCGGTGTCATGATATAGCGAGAGCTGGTCAACCACTCGATGACTAATCGGAATGTTTAGAATTCCTCCGCATTAACGAAGGACGGTTTTCGGTCAGGCACATCGCACTCGAATTCGGGAGAGTGCGGTGCCCCGAGGGGCTATATAGTAGCCCCACCCTTGAACTCCCATGGCTAAGTGAAAGTGATAAAGCATTATAGTCCGGTTGCCTAGTTTGCTACACTATCACCTCCTTAACAGGACCAAGACGTTGGATTAAGTGTGACAAAGCGCTTTCTTTGCAAACACCCCGCACTATGTGCGTGGGGCTGAAACCAAGGACTGCCATCTTTCAGGTTATATATACATATACATAAACGACCGCACAGGGAGTAGTTTACTACTTGAACGCACAAGTATAAAAAGCTCTTATATTGTATTGAAAGATGGTTTTCACAAATCATACATGTCATTTAAACATAACATCCTTCGAGCACTGCGCCTCTATTAAACGAGCGCCCTGCAGGACTTCTTCAAAGTAGTGCTCGGCAGGTACTCGGCTTCTGTCCGAATCTTGGGATGCAACGTCGGTGGCCTTCATCTCTGCCCAGTATGTCTTGACACGGGCCAGAGCCATCCGCGCTCCCTCAATACACGCCGACCGCCTCATTGCGTCGATACGTGGTACCGCACCAAGGAACTGCTGCACTAAACCAAAATAACTCTTCGGCTGGGGTCCGCCCGGCCACAAATGAGTCATGACATGCTTCATGGCAAGTCCGGATAGTCGGTTCAGCTCGGCCCATTCGGCCAACCGATCGGTTAACGGAAGAAGACGCTCCGGGCTATGGAATTGCGACCAATATAGCTCTTCCCTTCTGTGCCCCTTCTGGCCCCGGAAGTGCTCAACTGCGTCTGCAGCGCTCGCCGCCAAGTCCAGATAAGCATCCTCCGAACTCCACAACTTGTCAAACTGAGCATACTTTGGATCCGTATATTTCCTCCGCAGCAAAACGGTTTTCCAGCCGCAATAGCCTCGGCTTGACTCAACTCCTCCTTGGCAGCTCTCAAAGCGGAACGGGCATCCTTGGATTCGGCGGTGGCCTTTTTTAGGCCCTCTTGCTCCACTTGACGTTCTTTTTCAAGAACCTCGCAGTGGTCGGTAATATTCTTCAACTTTCTGGCCATATCGGCCATTTCCTCCCTGCTTCGGCAGTGAGCAGCCCGTTCGGCTTTTAGCTCTTCGGTCGCCTTTAAAGCGGCCGCATCACTACTTCTGGCTTGCTCTTTCGCTCGGGCGAGTTTCGCCCGAACCTCCTCCACAGCAGCGGCACCATCTGCATTAAGCATAAAAATAGTAAGACATGGGCGTCAAGCTCCCTTACCAGGTGTCCGCATAGAAGTCGCATACCTTGTGACTCGTCAAACCGTTTATTGACCAGCGCGATGTCCGCGTCCGCCTCGTCAAGCTGCCGCTTTAGTTCGGCATATTCATCAGTCCGTGGCCACGGGACGCCCGCCACCTGTTTGAGCGGCGATATGTTATAATCGAGATTTTGATCCTCGACGCGCTGTCAATTTTGACAACATCTTGAGTCTCGAGGGCTACTATCTATCTGAGGCGCATTTATATGCATAAGCGCCGAAGGTACATCATTTTTTGCGTACCTCGAACCCCGTCGATAAGCTTCGGCGGCTTCATGCAATCCGCTCTCCGCGGATGCAATTCTTTCAATCACCGTACCCATTAGAACACGGTGATCTTCTGAGATAACCGCTTCGCATGAGCAGATCCTTCAGCTCCTCCGACCGCACAGCCCTTGGCGCGGACCTTCCGCCCCGCCGGACTTGGGGAACCCTCGCGGCGACACCTCGGGGTCGTCCGCCTCACATGAGGTCACGACAGGTGGGCGTTGCTCTCCATCATCTCCGAAGAAGATCCCCCGAAGACGAGCTCTGCTGAGAAGGGCTGAGATCCGAACTACAAGGTACAATTTAGGTTATCTTCAGAAATAAATACAGGGATGTTCCTTATTTACAAGACCCCTGCTTTTTTACTTACGGCTCGCTGGAGGGCTGATCCCCTTGGGGAAATAGTGCGGCTGGGTTACTCCCCAGCGCCGGACTCTCAGACAAAGATTTCTTCCTCCTCTTCGAGGCCTTGACCTCCAGATCTTCCGAAGTGGTCCTCTTCTCTCCTTGGAGGGTGGAATTTGTGATCCCTCCCTCCTCAAAGACCTCCTTCGTGGAGGAAGTTGCCTCCCCGCTCCCCTCGCCTTCTTTAAAAGGCGCGGCCTGCAACATCTTAGCCAGCATGGGGTCCGGCGTGTTCTCTTGGAGGGGAGCCGGACACCTTATTAACTTTGCCTTGGCTATCCACTCCTGTTCAAGAAACGGCTCCTTTAAAGGGCATGTATATATGATAAATGAATGGACAGCTTGTCCAGTTACAGGACTACTTACTTGAGTATCTGGGCGATTACAGCTTAGTCATGCGTCCTCAGTCAGGTCCGGACACTTCTCTTGTGATCCGAAGAACAGTTTATACATCTCCACGGGCGTCGTGCCCATAAAATTTTGGAGAGCTCGTGGTCCCTCCGGATTAAATTCCCACAGGCGGAGGGGCGGCGTTTGCAGGCAGGGGGCGCCGGATCAACATAACCTGCGCCACTTGCAACCAGATTGATCTCTCTGCCTTGGAGGTCTTGAATCTGACCTGCGGCAAGGGAACGTCCTTGGGCGGCCCCAGTCGAGCCCCTTATTGACCCATGATGCCAGCCCGCTGTGGTGGACTGGCGGAAGGCGAAGCGCCACCCATTTGGTGCCCCTAGGAGCGGTAATATAAAACCACTCTGTTGCCACAAACCAAGCTCCTTTTGAAAAGAGCCTTTGAGCCACGAGCATCAAGCACATTTGCTTATAACCGCCCTCCTCACTCGCTTGTTGCCCTCGATCATCTTTGGCTCCACCTTGAAGGTCTTGAGCCACAATCCAAAGTGAGGGGTAATATGGAGGAAGGCCTCACATATGACAATGAATGACGAGATATGGAGGATGGACTCGGATTCAAGTCATGGAAATCAAGCCCATAATAAAACATGAGCCCCAAGACAAAGGGATCCGTCGGGAAGCCTAAACCCGAAGGAAGTTGGACACGAACACCACGTTCTCGCGGGCTCGGAGTGGGAATGACCTGCCCTAGAGCAGGCAGCCTATCGAGATCTCACCGGTTAGATACCGGCGTCTCGCAGCTTTAGCACATCTTCCTCTGTGATAGAGGAAGGCATCCATCGGCCGTGCTGGTCAGAACCGGACATCGTCGAAGGTCCGAAGCGCCGGAATTTGAAGCTTTGAGTGTTGGAACTCGAAGCGCGAGGCGAACTCGATGGAGGGTGTAAAATGAAGAGGGCATTGGTCTCATTATAAAGAGGTTGAATACCAAGAGCCCACCCCGTGGTCAATTACGACTCGCCTTTGATAGAGGAGGCGTGGCAGCGGGCACGGTTGGGTTACCCACGTCCGTATTGATGAGAATCTCGTAATAAGGGGGCACGATCTATGC
This sequence comes from Aegilops longissima, assembly GCA_021605205.1. NCBI lineage: Eukaryota > Viridiplantae > Streptophyta > Magnoliopsida > Poales > Poaceae > Aegilops > Aegilops longissima. The sequence goes on along the minus strand of JAHIAM010003700.1, from coordinate 20,048 downwards.
TTTGATAAGACGTGCTAAGGAAACCGCCTCGCTAAACGCGCTGAGGTGGAACAGTAAAAAACGATTCATATAAAGGCCTGGCCGCGGTGTGATGTCACGCCGCGGAATACGTCAGCAGATCTGTGCAAAAGTTATTCTCTCTACGGTGGTATGTGGAACTTGTTTTGCAGAGCCGGACACTATCCTGGTGTTCAAAACCTTCTATGAAGTATTCGGAGGAGGAACCCGCCTTGCAATGCCGAAGACAATATGCGCGCCGGACTCGTCGTCATTGAAGCCTAGTTCAGGGCTACTCTTGAGGGAGTCCCGGATTAGGGGGTGTCCGGATAGCCGAACTATCATCACGGCCGGACTCCAAGACTATGAAGATAGAAGATTGAAGACTTTGTCCCGTGTCCGGATGGGACTTTCCTTGGCGTGGAAGGCAAGCTTGGCGATACGGATATGTAGATCTCCTACCATTGTAACCGACTCTGTGTAACCCTAACCTATCCGGTGTCTATATAAACCGGAGGGTTTTAGTCTGTAGGACAACAACAATCATACCATAGTCTAGCTTCTAGGGTTTAGCCTCTACGTTCTCGTGGTAGATCTACTCGTGTACTACCCATATCATCAATATTAATCAAGCAGGAGTAGGGTATTACCTCCATCGAGAGGGCCCGAACCTGGGTAAAAACATCGTGTCCCTTGTCTCCTGTTACCATCCACCTAGACGCACAGTTCGGGACCCCCTACCCGAGATCCGCCGGTTTTGACACCGACACTAACCCTCTCCGGTGTCTATATAAACCGGAGGGTTTTAGTTCGTAGGACGAACAACAATCATACCATAGGCTAGATTCTAGGGTTTAGCCTCTCTGATCTCGTGGTAGATCTACTCTTGTACTACCCATATCATCAATATTAATCAAGCAGGAGTAGGGTTTTACCTCCATCGAGAGGGCCCGAACCTGGGTAAAAACATCGTGTCCCTCGTCTCCTGTTACCATCCGCCTAGACGCACAGTTCGGGACCCCCTACCCGAGATCCGCCGGTTTTGACACCGATACAATCCCTTCACGGTCACTTACGAGAGTGAGATCTGATAGAGATAATATTTTTGGTATTTTTGGTATAAAGATGCAAAGTAAAAAGTAAAGCAAATTAAAAACAAAGCAAGTATAAAAGTGATGGAGATTGATATGATGAGAATAGACCCGGGGGCCGTAGGTTTCACTAGTGGCTTCTCTCAAGAGCATAGATATTCTACGATGGTGAACAAATTACTGTTGAGCAATTGACAGAACTGAGCATAGTTATGAGGTTTTCTAGGTATGATCATGTATATAGGCATCACGTCCGAGACAAATAGATCGAAACGATTCTGCATCTACTACTATTACTCCACTCATCGACCGCTATCCAGCATGCATCTAGAGTATTAAGTTAAAAACAGAGTAACGCCTTAAGCAAGATGACATGATGTAGAGGAATAAATTCATGCAGTATGATAAATACCCCATCTTGTTATCCTCGATGGCAACAATACAATACGTGCCTTGCAACCCTTTACATCCTGGGTAAGGACACCGCAAGATTGAACCCAAAGCTATGCACTTCTCCCATTGCAAGAACTACCAATCTAGTTGGCCAAACCAAGCGGATAATTCAAGAGACTAGCAGAGATAACTCAATCATACATAAAAGAATTAAGAGAAGATTCAAATATTATTCATAGATAAGCTAGATCATAAGCCCACAATTCATCGGTCTCAACAAACACACCGCAAAAAAGAAGATTACATTGAATTGATCTCCACGAAGAGGGGAGAACATTGTATTGAGATCCAAAAGAGAGAAGAAGCCATCTAGCTACTAGCGATGGACCGAAGGTCTGAAGTAAACTACTCACACTTCATCGGAGGGGCTATGGTGTTGATGTAGAAGCCCTCCGTGGTGGATGCCCCCTCCGTGAACTCGGAACAGGCCCCAAGATGGGATCTCGTGGATCTGAGGAAGGTGCAATTGTGGAATTAGTTTTTTGGCTCCCCTTCTGATCGTTTGGGGATACGTAGGTATATATAGGAGGAAGGAGTACGTCAGTGGAGCGTCAGGGGGCCCACGAGGTAGGGGACGCGCCTAGGGGGCGCCCTCCACCCTCGTGACTGCCTCTGGCGCTTCTTGGAGTAGGGTCCAAGTCTCCTGGATCACGTTCTGTGAGAAGATCACGTTCCCGAAGGTTTCATTCCGTTTGGACTCCGTTTGATATTCCGTTTCTTCGAAACACTGAAATAGGCAAAAAACAGCAATTCTGGGCTGGGCCTCCGGTTAATAGGTTAGTCCCAAAAGTAATATAAAAGTGGAAAATAAAGCCCCATATAGTCCAAAACAGTAGATAAAGTAGCATGGAGCAATAAAAAATTATAGATACATTGGAGACGTATCAGGCATCCCCAAGTTTAATTCCTGCTCGTCCTCGAGTAGGTAAATGATAAAAAGAGAATTTTTGATGCGGAGTGATACTTTGGCATAATTTCAATATAAATCTTCTTACTTGTGATATGAATATTCAGATCCGAAAGATTTAAGACAAAAGTTCATATTGACATAAAAATAATAATACTTCAAGCATACTAATCAAAGCAATCATGTCTTCTCAAAATAACATGGCAAAAGAAAGTTCATCCCTATAAAATCATATAGTTTGGCTATGCTTCATTTTCGTCACACAAAGATGTTCCCAACTTCTATACCCCCGATGACAAGCCAAGCAATTGTTTCATACTCAAATAATCTCAAACTCTTTCAACCTTTACGCAATACATGAGCGTGAGCCATGGGTATAGCACTATGGGTGGAATAGAATATGATGATGGGATTGTGTGGAGAAGACAAAAAAGGAGAAAATCTCATATCGACGAGGATAATCAACGGGCTATGGAGATGCCCATCAATTGATGTCAACATGAGGAGTAGGGATTTCCATGCAACGGATGCACTAGAGCTATAAGTATATGAAAACTCTACAAAAGAAACTAAGTGGGTGTGCATCCAACTTGCTTGCTCACGAATACCTAGGGCACTTTGAGGAAGCCCATCATTGGAATATACAAGCCAAGTTCTATAATGAAAAATTCCCACTAGTATATGAAAGTGACAAAATGAGAGACTCTCTATCATGAAGATCTTAGTGCTACTTTGAAGCACAATATATGAGACTCACTACATGAAGAACAAGGTGCTACTTTGAAGCACAAGTGTGGTAATAGGATAGTAGCATTGTCCCTTCTCTCTTTTTCTCTCATTTTTTTATTTGGGCCTTTTCTCTTTTTTTGGCCTCTTCTTTTTTTTCCGTCCGGAGTCCCATCCCGACTTATGGGGGAATCATAGTCTCCATCATCCTTTCCTCACTTGGGATAATGCTCTAATAATGATGATCATCACACTTTTATTTCTATTACAACTCAACAATTACAACTCGAAACTTAGAACAAAATATGACTCTATATGAATGCCTCCGGCGATGTACCGGGATGGTGCAATGAATCAAGAGTGACATGTATGAAAAATAATGCATGGTGGCTTTGCCACAAATACGATGTCAACTACATGATCATGCAATGAAAATATGACAAAAGTAATGTATGTCATAATATTAATGATGATGGAAGTTGCATGGCAATATATCTCGGACTGGCTATGGAAATGCCATGATAGGTAGGTATGGTGGCTGTTTTGAGGAAGATATAAGGAGGTTTATGTGTGAAAGAGCGTATCATATCACGGGGTTTGGATGCACCGGCGAAGTTTGCACCAACTCTCAAGGTGAGAAAGGGCAATGCACGGTACCGAAGAGGCTAGAAAATGCGGAAAGGTAAAAGTGCGTATAATCCATGGACTCAACATTAGTCAAAAGAACTCATATAGTTATTGCAAAAATTTAGAAGCCATCAAAAATCAAGTACTACGCGCAATGCTCCTAGGGGGGATAGATTGGTAGGAAAAGACCATCGCTCGTCCCCGACCGCCACTCATAAGGATGCACAAGCCAGGTACACTTCATGTTTCAAATTTGTTACACAACTTTACCCATACGTGCATGCTACGGGACTTGCAAACTTCAACACAAGTATTTCTCAAATTCACAATTATCAACTAGCACAACTTTGATATTATTACCTCCATATCTCAAAACAATTATTAAGCATTAAATTTATCTTAGTATTCAATTCACTCAAAAGAAAGTTTCACATATCTTGAACACCAAATATATTAACATTAAGCAAATTACCATGCTATTAACGACTCTCAAATAATCTAAGTGAAGCATGAGAGATCAAGTTTCTTTAAAACAAATCCACCACCGTGCTCTAAAATATCTAAGTGAAGCACTAGAGCAAAAATTATCACGCTCAAAAGATATAAGTGAAGCACTATGAGCAAAACTATCAAGGTCAAAAGATATAAGTGAAACACATAGAGTATTCTAACAAATTCCAAATCATGTATGGCTCTCTCAAAAGGTGTGTACAGCAAGGATGATTGTGGTAAACTAACAAGCAAAGACTCAAATAATACAAGACGCTCCAAGCAAAACACATATCATGTTGGTGAATAAAAATATAGCTCCAAGTAAATTACCAATGGAAGTAGACGAAAGAGGGGATGCCTTCCGGGGCATCCCCAAGATTTGACTTTTTGGTGTCCTTGGATTATCTTGGGGGTGCCATGGGCATCCCCAAGCTTAGGCTCTTGCCACTCCTTGTTCCATAATCCATCAAAAGAATTCACCCAAAACTTGAAAACTTCACAACACAAAACTCAATAGAAATCTCGTGAGCTCCGTTAGAGAAAGAAAACAAAAGACTACTTTAAGGTACTGTAATGAACTCATTATTTATTTATATTGGTGTTAAACCTACTGTATTCCAACTTCTCTATGGATTATAAACTATTTTACTAGCCATAGATTCATCAAAATAAGCAAACAACACACCCAAAACAGAATCTGTCAAAAACAGAACAGTCTGTAGTAATCTGTAACTAACGCAAACTTCTGGAACCCAAAAAATTCTACCAAAATTAGACGACCTGGAATTTTTTTTTATTGATCAGAATTAATTGGAATCACTATTTTATCACGTTCTGGTGATTTTTAACAATTCGGCCACTGGGCGCAAAGATTCTGGAAATTACAGCAAGATCAAATAACTATCTCCCAAGAAGATCTAATAGGTTTAACTTGGCACAAACACTAATTAAAAGATAAAATCACATCTAAACAGAGGCTAGATGGATTATTTATTACTAAACAGAAGCAAAAACAAAAAAAAACTAAAAATAAAATTGGGTTGCCTCCCAACAAGCGCTATCGTTTAACGCCCCTAGCTAGGCATTGATAATTCTAACGATGCTCACATCAAAGACAAGAATTGAAGCGCAAAGAGAGCATCATGAAACACGCGACAAACACATCTAAGTCTAACATACTTCCTATGCATAGGCATCTTATAGGCAAACAAATGATCATAGCAAGCAAAAGCTAGCATGTGCAAGGAAGAGGAAAGAAACAATAGCAATCTCAACATGATGAGAGGTAATTTATTATCATGAAAATTTCTACAACTATATTTTCCTCTCCCATAATAAATACATGTGGGATCGTAAGAAAATTCAACAAAATAGCTATCACATAAGATATTTTCAACACGATCCATATGCATGCAAAGTTGACACTCTTCCAAAATAGTGGGATTAACATTAACTAGAGTCATGACCTCTCCAAACCCACTTTTATCAAAAATTTCATAAGATTGAATATTCTCCAAATATGTGGGATCTAAAGTTGACATTCTTCCAAGCCCACTTTCAATATTATTGCAAACAATATTATCAATCTCATATTCATCATGGGGATTAAATAAATTTTCAAGATCATAAGAAGAATCACCCCAATCATGATCATTGCAACAAGTAGAGGACATAGCAAAACTAGCATCCCCAAGCTTAGGGTTTTGCATATTTTTAGCACAATTGACATCAATAGAATTTATAGTAAAATCATTGCAATCATGCTTTTTATTCAAAGATCTATCGTGAATCGCTTCATAAAGTACGTCATCACAATTTTTAGATTCACGAATTTCAGGCAAAACCTCATAAAGATAATCTAGTGCATCCAAATCACTAGTAATTGGTTCATCATAATTGGATCTCTTAAAAAGATTGGCAAGCGGATGAGGATCCACAAACTTTTAGCAAGCGAAGATGCAAGCAAAAAGAAGGCACATGGTAACACAAGATTGAACGGAGGAAGGGCGAATAAAACGGCAAGGGTGAAGTGGGGGAGAGGAAAACGAGAGGCAAATGGCAAATAATGTAATGCGAGAGACAGGGATTGTGATGGGTACTTGGTATGTTGACTTTTGCGTAGACCTCCCAGGCAACGGCGCCAGAAATGGCTCTTTGTCGGGAGTCCAAATCTTCACTTGACTTTGCGTAAGCCTCCCCGGCAACGGCGCCAGAAATCCTTCTTGCTACGTCTTGAGCTTGCGTTGGTTTTCCCCGAAGAGGAGAGGATGATGCAGCACAGTAGCGTAAGTATTTCCCTCGATTTTTGAGAACTAAGGTATCAATCCAGTAGGAGGCCACGCGCAAGTCCCTCGTACCTGCACAAAACGATAGCTACTCGCAACCAATGCGATTAGGGGTTGTCAATCCCTTCACGGTCACTTACGAGAGTGAGATCTGATAGAGATAATATTTTTGGTATTTTTGGTATAAAGATGCAAAGTAAAAAGTAAAAGCAAAGTAAAAACAAAGCAAGTATAAAAGTGATGGAGATTGATATGATGAGAATAGACCCGGGGGCCATAGGTTTCACTAGTGGCTTCTCACAAGAGCATAGATATTCTACGGTGGGTGAACAAATTACTGTTGAGCAATTGACAGAATTGAGCACAGTTATGAGGTTATCTAGGAATGATCATGTATATAGGCATCACGTCCGAGACAAGTAGATCAAAACGATTCTGCATCTACTACTATTACTCCACTCATCGACCGCTATCCAGCATGCATCTAGAGTATTAAGTTAAAAACAGAGTAACGCCTTAAGCAAGATGACATGATGTAGAGGAATAAATTAATGCAATATGATAAATACCCCATCTTGTTATCCTCGATGGCAACAATGCAATACGTGCCTTGCAACCCTTTCTGTCACTGGGTAAGGACACCGCAAGTTTGAAACCAAATCTAAGCACTTCTCCCATTGCAAGAACTACCAATCTAGTTGGCCAAACCAAACGGATAATTCGAAGAGACTTGCAAAGATAACTCAATCATACATAAAATAATTCAGAGAAGACTCAAATATTATTCATAGATAAGCTGGATCATAAACCCACAATTCATCGGTCTCAACAAACACACCGCAAAAAGAAGATTACATCGAATAGATCTCCACGAGAGAGGGGGAGAACATTGTATTGAGATCCAAAAAGAGAGAAGAAGCCATCTAGCTACTAGCTATGGACCCGAAGGTCTGAAGTAAACTACTCACACTTCATCGGAGGGGCTATGGTGTTGATGTAGAAGCCCTCCGTGGTGGATGCCCCCTCCGGCGGAGCTCCGGAACAGGCCCCAAGAAGGGATCTCGTGGATACAGGAAGGTACGGCGGTGGGATTAGGTTTTTGGCTCCCCTTCTGATCGTTTGGGGATACATAGGTATATATAGGAGGAAGGAGTACATCGGTGGAGCGTCAGGGGGCCCACGAGGTTGGGGGCGCGCCGAGGCGCCTCCACCTCGTGACCGCCCAGCACTTCTTGGAGTAGGGTCCAAGTCTCTGGATCACGTTCGGTGAGAAGATCATGTTCCCGAAGGTTTCATTCCGTTTGGACTCCGTTTGATATTCCGTTTCTTGAAACACTGAAATAGGCAAAAACAGCAATTTCAGGTGGGCCTCCGGTTAATAGGTTAGTCCCAAAAGTAATATAAAAGTGGAAAATAAAGCCCCATATAGTCCAAAATAGTAGATAAAGTAGCATGGAGCAATAAAAAATTATAGATACGTTGGAGACATATCAAGCACCTACTTGACAAACTATCGTTGTGGTTTTGATGCGAAGGTAAGAACGGTTCTTGCTAAGCCCGTAGCAGCCACGTAAAACTTGCAACAGCAAAGTAGAGGACGTCTAACTTGTTTTTGCAGGGCATGTTGTGATGTGATATGGTCAAGACGTGTTGCTATATTTTATTGTATGAGATGGTCATGTTTTGTAACCGAGTTATCCGCAACTGGCAGGAGCTATATGGTTGTCGCTTTATTGTATGCAATGCAATCGCCCTGTAATGCTTTACTTTAGCACTAAGCGGTAGCGATAGTCGTAGAAGCATAAGATTGGATCACCATTGAAAGCTACTCCATTTCACGTGATGATCGGTTATGGTTTAGTTGATTTGGATCACGTGATCACTTAGATGATTAGAGAGATGTCTGTCTAAGTGGGAGTTCTTTAGTAATATGATTAATTGAACTTAAATTTATCATGAACTTAGTACCTGATAGTATTTTGATTGTCTATGTTTATTGTAGATAGATGGCTCGTGTTGTTGTTCCGTTGAATTTTAATGAGTTCCTTGAGAAAGCAAAGTTGAAAGATGATGGGAGCAATTACACGGATCGGGTCCGTAACGAGGATTATCCTCATTGCTGCACGTAAGAATTACGTCTTGGAAGCACCGCTGGGTGCCAAACCTGTCTTGCAGAACAACGCCGGATGTTATGAGCGTCTGGCGAGCAAAGTGATGACTACTCAATAGTTCGAGTGTGCCATGCTTTACGGCTTAGAACCAGGTCTTCAACAATGTTTTGAACGTCATGGAGCATATGAGATGTTCCAGGAGTTGAAGTTAATATTTCAAGCAAATGCCCGGATTGACAGATATGAAGTCTCCAATAAGTTCTATAGCTGCAAGATGGAGGAGAATAGTTCTGTTAGTGAGCATATACTCAAAATGTCTGGGTATAATAATCACTTGATTCAATTCGGAGTTAATCTTCCGGATGATAGCGTCATTGACAGAATTCTCCAATCACTGCCACCAAGCTACAAGAGCTTCGTGATGAACTATAATATGCAAGGGATGGAAAAGACTATTCCCGAGCTCTTCACAATGCTAAAGGCTGCGGAGGTAGAAATCAAGAAGGAGCATCAAGTGTTGATGGTCAACAAGACCCCTAGTTTCGAGAAAAAGGGCAAAGGGAAGAAGAAGGGGAACTTCAAGAAGAACAGCAAGCAAGCTGCTGCTCAGGAGAAGAAACCCAAGTCTGGACCTAAGCCTGAAACTGAGTGCTTCTACTGCAAGCAAACTGGTCACTGGAAGCGGAACTGCCCCAAGTATTTGGCGGATAAGAAGGATGGCAAGGTGAACAAAGGTATATGTGATATACATGTTATTGATGTGTACCTTACTAGAGCTCGCAATAGCACCTGGGTATTTGATACTGGTTCTGTTGCTAATATTTGCAACTCAAAACAGGGACTATGGATTAAGCGAACACTGGCCAAGGACGAGGTGACGATGCGCGTGGGAAATGGTTCCAAGGTCAATGTGATCGCGGTCAGCACGCTACCTCTACATCTACCATCGGGCTTAGTTTTAGACCAGAATAATTGTTATTTGGTGCCAGCGTTGAGCATGAACATTATATCTGGATCTTGTTTGATGCGAGACGGTTATTCATTTAAATCAGAGAATAATGGTTGTTCTATTTATATGAGTAATATCTTTTATGGTCATGCACCCTTAAAGAGAGGTCTATTTTTTATGAATCTCGATTGTAGTGATACACATATTCATAATGTTGAAGCCAAAAGATGCAGAGTTGATAATGATAGTGCAACTTATATGTGGCACTGCCGTTGAGGTCATATCGGTGTAAAACGCATGAAGAAACTCCATACTGATGGACTTTTGGAACCACTTGATTATGAATCACTTGGTACTTGCGAACCGTGCCTCATGGGCAAGATGACTAAAACGTCGTTCTCCGGTACTATGGAGAGAGCAACAAATTTGTTAGAAATCATACATACGTATGTATGTGGTCCAATGAATGTTGAAGCTCGTGGCGGATATCGTTATTTTCTCACCTTCACAGATGATTTAAGCATATATGGGTATATCTACTTAATGAAGCATAAGTCTGAAACATTTGAAAAGTTCAAAGAATTTCAGAGTGAAGTTGAAAATCATCGTAACAAGAAAATAAAGTTTCTATGATCTGATCGTGGAGGAGAATATTTGAGTTATGAGTTTGGTCTACATTTGAAACAATGCGGAATAGTTTTGCAACTCACGCCACCCGGAACACCACAGCGTAATGGTGTGTCCGAACGTCGTAATCGTACTTTACTAGATATGGTGCGATCTATGATGTCTCTTACTGATTTACCGCTATCGTTTTGGGGTTATGCTTTAGAGACGGCCGCATTCACGTTAAATAGGGCACCATCAAAATCCGTTGAGATGATCCTTATGAACTATGGTTTGGCAAGAAACCAAAGTTGTCGTTTCTGAAAGTTTGGGGCTGCGATGCTTATGTGAAAAATCTTCAACCTGATAAGCTCGAACCCAAATCAGAAAAATGTGTCTTCATAGGATACCCAAAGGAGACTGTTGGGTACACCTTCTATCATAGATCCGAAGGCAAGACATTCGTTGCTAAGAATGGATCCTTTCTAGAGAAGGAGTTTCTCTCGAAAGAAGTGAGTGGGAGGAAAGTAGAACTTGATGAGGTAACGGTACCAGCTCCCTTATTGAAAAGTAGTTCATCACAGAAACCGGTTTCTGTGACACCTACACCAATTAGTGAGGAAGTTAATGATGATGATCATGAAACTTCAGATCAAGTTGTTACTGAACTTCGTAGATCAACCAGAGTAAGATCCGCGCCAGAGTGGTACGGTAATCCTGTTCTGGAAGTCATGCTACTAGATCATGGTGAACCTACGAACTATGAAGAAGCGATGGTGAGCCCAGATTCCGTAAAATGGCTTGAAGCCATGAAATCTGAGATGGGATCCATGTATGAGAACAAAGTGTGGACTTTGGTTGACTTGCCCGATGATCGGCAAGCAATAGAGAATAAATGGATCTTCAAGAAGAAGACTGACGCTGACGTTAATGTTACTGTCTACAAAGCTCGACTTGTTGCAAAAGGTTATCGACAAGTTCAAGGGGTTGACTACGATGAGACCTTCTCACCTGTAGCGATGCTTAAGTCTGTCCAATCATGTTAGCGATTGCCGATTTTATGATTATGAAATATGGCAAATGGATGTCAAAACTGCATTCTGAATGGATTTCTGGAAGAAGAGTTGTATATGATGCAACCGGAAGGTTTTGTCGATCCTAAAGGAGCTAATAAAGTGTGCAAGCTCCAGCGATCCATTTATGGACTGGTGCAAGCCTCTCGGAGTTGGAATAAACGCTTTGATAGTGTGATCAAAGCATATGGTTTTATCTGACTTTTGGAGAAGCCTGTATTTACAAGAATGTGAGTGAGAGCTCAGTAGCATTTCGATATTATATGTGGACGACATATTATTGATTGGAAATGATATAGAATTTTGGATAGCATAAAAGGATACTTGAATAAAAGTTTTCAATGAAAGACCTCGGTGAAGCTGCTTACATATTAGGCATCAAGATCTATAGAGATAGATCAAGACGTTTAATTGGACTTCCACAAAGCACATACCTTGATAAAGTTTTGAAAAAGTTCAAAATGGATCAAGCAAAGAAAGGGTTCTTGCCTGTAATAAAAGGTGTGAAATTGAGTCAGACTCAATGCCTGACCACTGCAGAAGATAGAGATAAAATGAAAGAAGTTCCCTATGCTTCAGCCATAGGCTCTATCATGTATGCAATGCTGTGTACCAGACCTGATGTGTGCCTTGCTATTAGTTTAGCAGGGAGGTACCAAAGTAATCCAGGAGTGGATCACTGGACATCGGTCAAGAACATCCTGAAATACCTGAAAAGGACTAAGGATATGTTTCTCGTTTATGGAGGTGACAAAGAACTAGTCGTAAATGGTTACGTCGATGCAAGCTTTGACACTGATCCGGACGATTCTAAATCGCAAACCGTATACGTGTTTTTATTGAACAGTGGAGTTGTCGGTTGGTGCAGTTCTAAACAAAGCGTCGAAAGGGGATCTACATGTGAAGCGGAGTACATAGCTGCTTGAAGCAGCAAATGAAGGAGTCGGATGAAGGAGTTCATATCCGATCTAGGTGTCGTACCTAGTGCATCGGGTCCAATGAAAATATTTTGTGACAATACTGGTGCAATTGCCTTGGCAAAGGAATCCAGATTTCACAAGAGAACCAAGCACATCAAGAGACGCTTCAATTCCATCCGGGACCAAGTCCAGGTGGGAGACATAGAGATATGCAAGATACATACGGATCTAAATATTGCAGACCCGTTTACTAAGCCTCTTCCACGAGCAAAAGTTGATCAACACCAAGGCTCCATGGGTGTTAGAATCATTACTATATAATCTAGATTATTGACTCTAGTGCAAGTGGGAGACTGAAGGAAATATGCCCTAGAGGCAATAAATAAAGTTATTATTTATTTCCTTATATCATGATAAATGTTTACTATTAATGCTAGAATTGTATTAACGGAAACATAATACATGTGTGAATACATAGACAAAACATAGTGTCACTAGTATGCCTCTACTTGACTAGCTCAGAAATCAAAGATGGTTAAGTTTCCTAACCATAGACATGAGTTGTCATTTGATCAACGGGATCACATCATTAGGAGAATGATGTGATTGACTTGACCCATTCTGTTAGCTTAGCACTTGATCGTTTAGTATGTTGCTATTGCTTTCTTCATGACTTATACATGCTCCTCTGACTATGAGATTATGTAACTGCCGATTATCGGAGGAACACTTTGTGTGCTACCAAACATCACAACGTAACTGGGTGATTATAAAGGTGCACTACAGGTGTCTTCGAAGGTACTTGTTGAGTTGACGTATTTCGAGATTAGGATTTGTCACTCCGATTGTCGGAGAGGTATCTCTGGGCACTCTCGGTAATGCACATCACTATAAGCCTTGCAAGCAATGTAACTAATGAGTTAGTTACGAAATGATGCATTACGTAACGAGTAAAGAGACTTGTCGGTAACGAGATTGAACTAGGTATTGAGATACCGACGATCGAATCTCGGGCAAGTAACATACCGATGACAAAGGGAACAACGTATGTTGTTATGCGGTTTGACCGATAAAGATCTTCGTATAATATGTAGGAGCCAATATGAGCATCCAGGTTCCGCTATTGGTTATTGACCGGAAACAGTTCTAGGTCATGTCTACATTATTATCGAACCCGTAGGGTCCGCACGCTTAACGTTAAGATGACAGTTATATTATGAGTTTATAGTTTTTGATGTACCGAAGGTTGTACGGAGTCCCGGATGTGATCACGGACATGATGAGGAGTCTCAGAATGATCGAGACATAAAGATTGATATATTGGAAGCCTATATTTGGATATCGGAATCGTTCCGGGTAAAATCGAATTTCTTAGAGTATGCGGGGGTTATTGGAACCCCGAGGGTTAATGGGCCTACATGGGCCTTAAGGGAGAAGAGGAGGGCTGGCAGGCAGGCCGCACCCCTCCTCCCTAGTCGAGAATAGGACAAGGAAGGGGGCGCTTCCTTTCCTCTTTCCTCTTCCCCCTTCCTTCTCCAACAAGGCAAGAGGGGGGAGTCCTACTCCCGGTGGGACTAGGACTCCTCCAGGCGCACCCCTAGGGTCCGGCCGCACCTCCTCCCTCCCTCCTTTATATACAGGGGCAGGGGGACCCCGTAACACACAAGTTGATCTTCGTGATCGTTCCTTAGCCGTGTGCGGTGCCCCCCTCCACCATATTCCACCTCGGTCATATCGTAGCGGTGCTTAGGCGAAGCCCTGCGTCGGTAGAACATCATCACCGTCACCACGCCATCGTGCTGACGGAACTCTTCCCCGACACTTTGCTGGATCGGACTCCGGGGATCGTCATCGAGCTGAACGTGTGCTAGAACTCGGAGGTGTCGTAGTTTCGGTGCTTGATCGGTCGGGCCGTAAAGACGTACGACTACATCAACCGCGTTGATATAACGCTTCCCCTTTCGGTCTACGAGGGTACGTGGACACACTCTCCCCTCTCGTTGCTATGCATCACCATGATCTTGCGTGTGCGTAGGATTTTTTTTGAAATTACTACGTTTCCCAACAGCTCATGTTTTTCATTTCGTATGAACTGTACCTGTACGGGATGTTTTTAATGAAAAAGGGATGTTTGCCGGGATTTTCGTTCGCGGGTGGAACCCACGACAAGGAGTGAATCCTTGTTATCCTTAAGATAAAGTTTTTTTTGCCCGGCAACAAGCCTTGTCGTCCCCCCACTTCGCTTGACCTTTCTCACGCCCTTGGCGGAGGCAGGGATGAGGTGGGCTTAGGCTCCTCGCTTCATTTCCTTGCTGCCGCGACTGCGACCAAACTCGGCCCCAGGAGACGATTCTTAGGGTCCGGAATGAGGGGAGCATGGTAGCCTAAGGATAAAACGAGGTTTCACATCCCTCAGTCCATAACGAAACGCATGATAAGGGATAGAGAACTTATCTGAATCTGCAGCCCCCGGCACCCTCTGCTTGCCGCGGGTGGATCTTTGCCCTTGTAGCCCCGGCGGTATTGGCTTGCCGGGGCCCGTACGCCGGTCCGTTCCCTTTCTTCCAAAGCAGCTCGGCAAGGATATTCATGTGTCCTGCGAACCAAAGAAGATAAATAAGAACAGAGAGACATGCACTCGACCTCTAAGCTAGGGGTTAGCCGCCGCTAAGCACTATCAACCCTAACCAAGGACGAGACTCAACCTAGCATGCATGCTATAACTTAGGGCGCCAGCGCTTCATTTATTTATGCTCAGGGTCTGCGCCTGGCTTTGTACAAAGGGTTACATGCCTTGCTGGCAAGGCTTGTACAAAAGGGTTGCTTGTCGGGAGGCCCGACAAGCCGCGCCTTATGGGTAAAACTTGCGGAGATGCTCGATGTTCCGAGAGTTGCTCACCGGAATGGCATCTTCATATCGATCGGATCGCTGGCGGCCCGGTGACTCGTGTTACCCGATAAGGGCCTTCCCACTTCAAGGCCAACTTGTTGGAATTCTGGCCGGTGAATGTGCCAAGAACAAGGTCGCCTTCCTCAAAGCTCCGGCATGAACCTTGCGGCTATGGTAGCGGCGCAAGGCTTCTTTGTAGCGTCGCTGCTCTCACAACCGCCCGGAGACGATCTTCCTCAAGGGCGTCGCGTCATCTTGCCGCAATCGCTCTTGCTCAAGCTCATCATAAGTGAGCACTTTCGAGGTGACCCGTATATGAGTTCCGTGGGAGAATCGCTCGCCCGTAAACCAGGGCAAAGGTGTCCGGCCGGTGGCTCGATTTGGCGTCGTCCGGATCGACCAAAGAGCCACCGGCAACTCGTCAATCCAGCATCTTCCACTCTTGCACAGCCTGTCGAAAGTCTTGGTTCTTAAGCCTCGCAGGACTTCAGCATTTGCTCTCTCTGCTTGGCCGTTGCTCTGTGGATGTGCCACGGAAGCAAAGCATACCTTGCTACCGAGATCCTCAATGTATTGCATGAAGGCATGGTGAAAGTGCGTTATATCGACTAGAGGGGGGTGAATAGGCGATTTTTATGAATTCTTCAATGAGGAATTACCCGGTGAGGAAATTCCTAAGTGAAGAACTACTTGCAGCGGAATAAGTACTTAGAAGTAAGCATAAGAGAATGCGGGCATGGTCATCATGGTAAAATGAAGACAATCAAAGAGTACAGAAAGCGTAAACACAGGATAGCACAAGATGAAGACAAATAGACTGAAGAAATTGAACTGAGGAAATTGATAAAGTCTTCAGTCAAAGTCTTCAAACACAGATATGAACGAACACTCAACACAGTAATGAGGAAATGAAAGAGTTGAGGAAATAGAACCAGATTAGGTTGGTGAAGACAATGATTTGGTAGACCAGTTCAACTGCTGTCTCGGTTGTACGTCTGGTTGGAGCGGCCGAGTATTTAAACTCGAGGACACACAGTCCGGACACCCGATCCCGAAAGCACGCAGATCAGACACCAAGTCCTCACCAGATTCTCCTTGAACTAAGGTCACATGCCTCGTCAATCACTCATGGTAAGTCTTGAGCGACTTCCAAACCTTCACAGACTTGGTCACTCGGCGATCCACAATTCCTCTTGGATGTTCTAGACCATGACGCCTAACCGTCTGGAAGAAGCACATTCTTCAAAGGTAACAAGCGCCGGATCCACGCAGGATCAATCTCTTGATGATGCTCAATCACTTTGGGTTTGTAGGGTTTGGTTTTGGGTTTTCCTCACTCGATGATTTTCGCTCAAAGTCCTCGGAGGATGGGTTGCTCTCAAATGACAAGTGTCAAGTTCTCTTGGAGCAGCCAACCAGCTAGTGGTTGTAGGGGGCGGCTATTTATAGCCTAGGGAGCAGCCCGACATGATAAGACATAAATGCCCTTCAATGATATGACCATTAGGTGGATAAGATATTTTGGGACAGCTGACGCGCAGTACAGCAACGGTCGGAATTTTGACTCTCAAATTCCTCAGGGCTATCATGTTCCTCACTATGTAGGCAATCTGCACTGGCGAATTCCTAACTCCTCAGTCAGAATAAGTTCCTCAGCGACCAGAAGAACTTTATCTCTGTCATTGAAGAAATTGACTGAACTGTATGAGATTTCCAAAGGCTTCACTCTAAGGGATTCGTAGGTGTAGGAGTTTGAGTTGAGCATCACTTGGAAATTTTTCCTTAGTATTTCCTCGACCCCCTTTAACAGTATGGTGTTTCCTATGACTCAAGAAAGAGAAAACGAAACTACGAAAACAAAAGTCTTCACGCTTCATGTTCCTCAAATGAATACCAAGTCTTCAAGGTCACACCAATTTCTTCACTTTCAAAGTCTTCTAAAGTCTTCGAATATCAAAGTCTTCATCAAGAACTTCATTTTAGGGGTCGACTTTCTCTGTAAATATCAAACTCCTCATAGACTTATAGACCGTACACTCATAAACACATTAGTCCCTTAACCTATAAGTCTTCAATACACCAAAATCACTAAGGGCACTAGATGCACTTACAATCTCCCCTTTTGGTGATTGATGACAATATAGGTTAAGTTTTCAACGGGATAAACATATGAAGTGTAAGTACTGATATTGAGGAATTTGATAGGAAGATATAGAAGAACTCCCCCTGAAGATGTGCATAGTGAGGAATTTGCTTTTGAGGCATTGCACATTTGAAGAGTTGAATCATGGAGATCTCCCCCTATATCTTGTAATTCATACACGCATTTGACATATAATATGAAGAATTTGAAATGCGTGATGAAATATGGTGACTGATGTAATATGCAGAGGAACACATCAAAAGTATCAGAGCACCATCGGGTTTAAGATTACAACTCGATCCAATAAAAGTTTCAGAAGAACGAGAGTTTTAACTTAGCAAAAAAACGCCCTTATAGTAGACCCGCTTGAAGACTAACTCACATTTCTCCCCTTTGTCATCAAATGACCAAAAGGATTGAAACTGAGGACTAACGCCCCTGAAGAATTTCAAGTTGATGAAGGAGCGCCAGCGTTGTCGGGGTCGTTTGTCGTAGTAGGGCCTGCCGCAGTGTCGTCCAAGTCTTCATTTTCATCAGTGTCGCGCGATGAAGAATAGGAGCTGGCCACCAAGGAAGGAACTTTGACCTTCTTGTATTTCTTCTATGGAGGTGCGTACGGTCAAATTCTTCCTTGAGACCCATTGTCTTGAGTTCTTCCGTCTTTGTAGACATTAGAAAGAACAGCCAGTGCGGTTGAAGGTTTCATGGAGGTAGTATTGGTTTTTCTTCACCGCATTGTGTGTTGAAGTCATGTTGTGAAGAATTGAACCAAACCGACGCTTGACCCATTTATGATTGCGATCAACCTTCCGATGAAGACCGAGGAGTAACTCACGATCGGTCATCACCCGGTGTCTTGGGCTTGAGGATTTTGCTTGGTCGAGGTATTGGCGGCAGAGTCATGTGTGGCGAGTCATCATTGGTGGAATAGGATGCAGCTTTATAAATTGACCATCCAATGGACGAATGCCTTCATCTATCACAACAGCTTGCCTTGCCCTTGTCATCACCGAGGAAAATGTCCGCTGAGGACTTCAATCGAGGCAACTAGCTGCAGTGGTTCGTAGTATCGACTTTATAATTGAGTGAAGACCTTGTCCTCGATGAACCTCATAATCCATGGTGCATAAGGCTTCAACTCAAAAGGTGACATAGCAATGTTTGCCAGAGTCCTCATGAAGAAATCATGGAAGTTGACAGGAACGCCAAGAATGATATTGAAAAGCATATTCTTCATGATGCCAACGACTTCTTCATCATTTGAGTCATGGCCTTGATAGGACTCATTGTCTTCGTCAGACTCCGATAGACAGTCCGAGGCACATATAGTAATTCCTTGACGAGGAATTTGGTTCGAGGTGCCTGTCCGGGCTTCAAAGGCTTCATCAGCACTTGCATGTAGTGATTTGAAAGCTCAGGTTCGTTGTAGATACAACGAGCACCGTCAAGGGGAGGACTGAGTGGGAGGGCACGAAGCAATTCAGATGTTGGTGCCTTGTAGTGAGTATTTTCAGACATCCAGTCCAACACCCATGAGTTCACATCTTCAGCGTCTCCAGTGATATGCAGCATCGCATAGAATTGAAGAATAAGTTCTTCATTACAATCACAGATGTCAGTGCAGAAATTCAGCAATCCTGCATCGTGAAGAACACTGAGGACTGGCTCGAAGCCTGGCAGAGATTCCATGTCCACATGAGGAATATGTGCATGATTGAAGACTTTTTCTTTGTTGAATAGCACAGAGGAATAGAAGTTGGCTTGACTAGCAGTCCAGAAATGCTTCTTCCTTATGCGAGCAGAGTCATATGGGTTGTAATCCGTGAAGAAAACGTGCTCGCCAAAGAAGTCTTCAGCCTTGAACTTTTGCTTTGTTGAGAATGGATTCTTAGGCTTTGGCAATGGAGTGTCAGTGAGTTGCATCACGACCTCTGGAATCGCAATCTCGGGATCTTCAGGCTGAGGAATTTCTGGTTCCTCTTCATGTGCAGTCTGAGGATCAGCAGCAGCAGTTCATCAGCGCTAGTGGCTGGAATTTCTTCATGTACGATGAAGTGGGATGAGTTTCTTGAGCCCATTTGAACTGTTGGAGCAGGGACCGAGGAATCTGTTGGATTGGGGTGAAGAGTGGAGAATTTGGATGCTGACTTTCCCAAAAGTCATCGCTCATCACCGGGCGCAAAGCTTCCAATATCCAAATCTTCTTCAATTTCTCAACACCACCTCTTCACCGTGAACCGAGGCATAGGTGAGGAAATGATTGGGGTTGAAGGATTGCTTCCACTTCAATTTCTTCATCAATCTGCTCCACGAAGCGTGCAGAATGATTTTCTTCATCGATCCGCTTGGGATCTCATAATCTTCACCAAAAGGAACAATGTCGAGTAATTGGACACGGATACCCAAGACGGCAAGACGATATTCCAAGACATCGGGCTAGCAAAGCCCTCACCCGACTCCCGCCCGCCCAGCCGATCCGCAGTTCGCCGATCGCACCACCAGCCGACCGCTGGCCGATCGCACCACCAGCCGATCGGTCGCCGACTTCCCGCCGCCCAGCCGACCGCAGTTGCCGATCGCACCACCAGTGCCGATCACTGTTGCCGATCGCACCACTCAGCCGATTGTCGGCTGCCGACTTCTACCGCCCAGCCGACCGTTATTGCCGATCGCTTCCACCAGCCGATCACCGGCTGCCGATCGATGGCTGCCGATCACGCCAACCAGCCGCAGCCGACCACGCCAACCAGCCGATCGCCGACCGCAGCCTCGACGCGA
>JAHIAM010003699.1:0-85095 GCA_021605205.1 Aegilops longissima | reverse complement strand
TCTTCGTGAATTAATTGCTTGCCTGTCTGATTCGATTGACTTCACCGTGTGAAGACTATTACCCGCTTGGCTTCATACTATCTTCCATTCTGATCCATACTACCTAGCTGCTGATAGTCTTCGTACTTTCACTTCATTGCTTACTTGACTATGGCTTGTCTAGTGTAGTCTATCTTCTGTTGCATATCAATAGGTTCATTACATCTGTTTGTCTTCAAAGACCTCACGTTTTGAAGACTTTCATAAAAATCGCCTATTCACCCCCCTCTAGTCGATAACTAGCACTTTTAATTGGTATCAGAGCAAGGTGCCACTACAAAAAAATACACTTCCGTGATGATACGTGTTTGTCACAGTAGGTCGCATTTTTTGTCATGCATGTACATCCATGACAAATTTATGAAAGAATCAAGATAGTCATACCTGTGCTGTCGTAGAAGTGTTCCATGACATTAACAAAATTATCATCACGGAAGTGTCCACTTCCATGACGATAAATCGCGCATCACAGAAGTGCTTTCGTCAAGGGTGACTGACACGTGGCATCCACCGTAACGGAACACCGCTAAGATATCGGGTCGGGTTTTGATCCGATAACCCGCTAATGCCTCGACCAATGGGGATTTTCCACGGTAAAATCATCATTGGCGGAGGAGACACGTGTCGTCCGCGCTGGCACAAATGTCACTCATCCAATGGGCGAGACGCTACTATGATATGTTGACACGTGGACCGGCCCATCAAGTTTAATTGGGCCGACCCAATTAAAGGCCCACAAGTTTTGCGGACCATAATGGGCCGGCCTAGCTAAAGGCCCACAAGATTTTGTGGGCCATAATGGGCCGGCCCAGCTAAAGGCCCACAAGTTTTGCGGGCCATAATGGGTCGCCTGTAAAGGCCCACAAGATTTTGCAGGCCATAATGGGCCGCCCAAGCTAAAGGACCAAAAGATTTTTGTGTGCCATAATGGGCCGCCTGTAAAGGCCCACAAGATTCTTATGGATCATAATGGGCCGCCCACTAAAGGCCCATGAGATTTTGCCGACATTAATGGGTCTGGCCCACCAGAGGCCCACAAGATTTTGAGGACCCTAGTAGGCCGCCCATTAACTGGCTGCCATGTTTTGGGCCAAATGCCGCCCATATTTGATCCGTCCATTAATGGCCTGCCACGCCCGGCCTAAAAGTGGCCCATATGAGATCCGCCCGTTATAAGCCTACCACGCTCGGGCCAAATTACGCCCAGATCAGTCCGCCTTTAAGAGGCTTTGGGCTCAATTATGGCCCATATCAAATTCGCCCGCAATCGACACTATGCTTTTGGGCCCACTTGCTAAAGGCCCACTTAGTAATTCGCCTGATATTAGTTTTGGCCTCGTTAAGGGCCCGCTTAACATTTCGCCCTATATTAATTTCGCCTGTTAAAGCCCGCATATAGTTGGGCCTAACTACGCCTGATTTGCATCCGCTTGCTCGCAAATGATATCCGATTGGGCCAAACAAGGACCGAGACAATTTTGGATGTTAAAAGCCCGTGATTTGATTCGCACAATCATGGGCCGAGGTTCATTTCGGCTGCTGCCGCTCCGTGAGCTATTCGCACGCTTTCGTGCCAACCTACATCATGATTGCATGACGGCCCGATTATGTACCGTAATTTTACGGTTTGGCCGGTTTACTGCGAAGATAGGATATATATACAGTAAAATAACTGCAGCATCGTGAATAAGAAAAACCTAGACTATACAATAAAGAAATTACGCATATTACATCCACTGGGCATCAAAGTTCGCCACTATGATAATAAAGCACAAGCAGATAACAGATTACATACACTGGCATCAAAGATCGCCACCAAAGGCAAATAAACACGCCGACAAAATAATATACAAAACCGACAAAGACTTCAATAGAGTTCAAGAAAGGTTAGCCTGCTGGGAGCGCAGCAGCAAGCAGCTAAGCAAGATGATGAGATCGCGCTTGTTCAACACTTATATCTTCCTCACTCAAAGATAAACAAGGCATGATGATGATGTTTTGCACGTAAAAGTATCAAGGTTTTACAATTCATCACATTTCTTATCGATTTAATAAAGTGACACAGTTTAAAATTGCATTAACACAATATGGTATTGTTTAGGTCAAGACATGGCAGGAAATGACATTGTGAAGGAGTTGGCAGCTTCAATGACAACACCGGATTACGATCAAGAACTCATAAGTATCAATGGTTAGTGTGCTATCAATTTATACCATTTCAGATTGGCAAATAAAGAGACGGTTTAAATAATAGTAGAATGATATGACATTGTTCATAGTTAAGACATTGCAGAATATGACATTGTGTCAGTGGGTAGGTTCACCACACCACCGGATTACTGGATGAAGAATGTATATACATGCAAAGGCAAAAGAAGCTTGCTCAGATAGTTTAATTTACATGGTATGAAGAAGGAACTTGGTTGTACAACTGAAAACTTAAATTGAGAAAGGACAAACTTTTGTTTATGAACTACATAATAAACTTTAAATAAGCAATTTGATGCAAACACCAAAATAAACAGCTGTTGCAAATATGCCTAACCAAATATATACAACAAAGTTTGAAGGCTTGAGATGGACAAACTTACATTATTGGTGAAGACAGCTCTATAAAGGCCTTGTCCATGCCGATGGGGGGCAATTCAAGAAGTTTACCATAGAATCTTCTTCAAAAGCATTGCCTTTATTCTACATTTTGTTAAGAGTAAATATAGATGTGATAATATACGAAAAATGGAGAATATTTAAGATAAGATGAAGAGTGATGCTACATAACCAAGTAGCTATAAATGTAAGTGCAGCGATATAGGAAAAAGGTACAGCCAAGAGCAATGCACAGCTAAACTTCTTCAGTACAAACCTTATGGTAAGAGTAAATATAGATCTGATGTGTAGAAAATGGAGGGCAAAGTAAAATAAGCTGCAGAGTGATGGTACATGAACAACTACCTGTCATTATAAGTACACTGATAAAGGACAGCATGTACTTACAAGAACAATGCAGAGCTAAAAAAACATTGGCATTGGATATATTCTACACTAATGTAACCATTCATACAGATCGATAATTTGAGCTAACAATTGATAAGCAAGCTATCATGCATACTGCTGTCACATAATGAACCAGGTATGTATGCAAGTACAAGGATACAGACAACAGTACTAACAAGAGCAAAGCAGCGGGCAGCATATTTGTGATATCCTCGTCGTTTTTTCAAACCGAATTCTTCTTCGAGCAGATTTCCTGCAAAAAGATCCGTAAGGCACATGCGGAAAAGTAGAAGTTCAAATTGTCATGTGATTTCATAGACAAGTGCCTCATCCTCGAACAAGACCAAGGCATAACAAGGTTTTTCCATTCAATGTCTTCTAAATTTAGCATGTGAGACTTCACCGAAATTGCTTATAGACTTGCCATCAAAGTGTGATTTCCTCAGTAACACCGACATCGCTGCAATGCTTCCTTGAAAAGCACAAGCAAGCTTTGCTCGTCATGACTATCCAGATTGACCTCGCCTAGTTACAACAATGTAATGTAAATCATTGATGTGTTCAATCAGCGTAAAACATGAAAATAATAACCATGAATAATAGCACTTACACGTAAGTTGGACAGAAGATGTGAAAATGGTGTTTGTCTTCACTATAATCTTCCCATGATGGGAATATATGCACGTAGTCCCTAACAACATTGAAAGCATTGTCTTTAAACTGGGAATAAATGGAATGGGGTTCCAATCTGCAGGAATTGGCCGCCTCTCAGCTTGGGATAGGTCTTCGCCGGTGGACTTGCTGTACTTTTTGTCGAGTGGGATTTTTCTGTGGTACAGCCGGTGCTATGGCAAATGAAATTGGTATACCTTTTGCTGGAGTGCAGGTCCTGTGGTGGGGGCTAGTGGTGTGGCCAAGAAGTATGGGTACAAATCACCGAGTCGGTCCTACATTTTGTGTCACTAGTTGTACAACCAATATAAGTGGGTGTCAGATGATTTCTCCGCACCACCACATTTTCAAGGACTTTCTGGTGCTCCTTCAGTTCGCAATCACCTCTTCCTTTTGATGTCCGATGCACAAGAACAACATTTGAGTGGAAAACATGGTATGATGATGATGGAATATGTATTGATAATGGATGGGCATGGCATCTCGACATATATGATGAGTAAACTAAGCGATGGTGGTGCAACAAAGTAGAAGAAATGCAAGACAACATATGCAAGATACCCGCAATCAATAAAACATTGCCAAATTAGAACAGCACCTTGATGGGTGAACAGATAGGCCATCCGCCTTTGACTCTCGAGGTTAGAATAGTCATTAGGATCATATTCTCAACAAGAATCAACAGTGGGGAGCGATGAGTTTCATTGCATCCGAATGGCACTCAATGCCTTGGTGCCAATTTTGTAAGTCATTGCAGTGTTTAGCTTCAAGAGTGGACTGCTACTAGTGTGACACAAAGCAGCTACACAGATCATAGTGTAGATATAACGGAAAACCTTAAGCATCAGAGTAAAATCAGCAAAGTGGAACTTGCTGGAATATATGTGCTAGTATTGTCGGCACGGCTAGAAAGGCTTTGATACCAGCTCTTCAAGTGAAGGTGCGGCATCATTAATATCAGTGTAACTCTCAAAGGCTACACAGCTCCCCGCATTTCCTTGTTATTCTTATAGGATTCAAGTGGGCAGGCCACTACAAATCCTATTCCTATGTTTACAAGATCCTAGGAATCAAAGAGGCTCACAGTGTCCATCACAACCGACCATATAGACCTCTACACTCGCAAATGTCCCTGCCCATCTTCAAGACAAGGAACATATCAGATTATTAGATATTCCTCCGTTCCAAAATATAAGTCTTGGTAGAGATTTCCACTATGGATCACATACAGATGTATCCAGATACATTTTAGAGTGTAGATTCACCATTTTGCTCCATATGTAGTCCATGGTGGAATCTATACAAAGACTTGTATTTAGGAACGGAGAGAGTACATATTAAAGAAGAACGAAGAGGAACATGGTAAAGAAGAGCAAGCAGATTTTGATAATAAAATGTTGGTTGTGCAAAGGCCCACACATGATGAACCAGAGCGCATTAAGAATGCAACTCCCACTGTCTCTCGACCATTTCAGCGGTTGGATGAAGATCCTACGTCTCCTAACCCTTCTTCTTCCTCGCCTCCGATTCTTCCCATACAGAACACTGCACGGGTCACCGGGCCGACCATCGGCCCCCACCGCCAGTGTTCCTCCGCCACCCCACCCCAACCCGCCCCCCAACCCCCACCCAAGATCGAGTTTTCTTCGCTTACGAGGCCCCACAACCACCCGAGCCCTTCGATCGCACCGCGAACTCCGCGAGCTCAAAAATCGACCGACCCAATTTTGAAATTTAGTCTATCGTGATTTAACTAGTGTGGAATATAAAAGGGGAAAACCATAAGCATTGGGAGTATAGTGTTGAGAGTGCCATGGCGGATCTGAAGGTGCAAACCGGACAAAGGCAACTTCGCAACCAAGACAAGAAATCAGAGTAAAGCAATGGCGATCTATTTTCTTGCTACGATAAATAAGTTGAGCAGATACGAAATAGTACCGCCTGTGCGGCGCTGTAATGATCTCGCTGAGAATTTGACGGTGCTGCGGTAGCGATGGCTGTCGGCGGCGTGGAAGAAGATCTAGGAGGGTAGACGGGCGGCGGGCGCTGTGGACGAGACGGTCGAGGAGCGGCACCGCAAGGTGGACGACGGCGGGATGAAGCGGAGGACGGATGCAAGGATCCCGTCCAAGGCATGGATGAGAGAGGTCGATCTCTTGTAATGGACGGCAAGGCTGGGTATCAGCCCGCATGGTGGAGGAGGACGGCGGTGGATGGGGTGGCGGACGGCATGGACGGAGGAGGGTGGGGTGGAGAGGGTGTTTGGCGCCCACGGAGTACTAATGGGGAAAAGGGAGGTAGAGAGGAAGGGGAACCATGTATTCAGGGCGCTTTGTCTCAAATGCGAGGAAATTTACAAACTTAGCCCTGCTTCAAATTTCTACTACATCACAAAGAACATTAGTCGGTTGGGGATAGGACGGTAATCTCGATACACCAATATTTGCCGATTTAGAGTTTGTTTTTGGCACCCACCGTATGAATATGAATCGGGAGGAGTCGATTTCGCCGAGGACACACTGTGTTTTGGCGCCCACCATGTATGAATCCGGTGAGAGGCGGTTACATCACGCTTGGGTGAAATTACAAACCTACCCCTATCGAAACCTATAGAAATCCAGCAGATAGGCTTTATGCGGGTGGATTTTCCATCTCGCAGATTTTGGTTTCAAGTGTTATCGCGACTTTCCCCGCTTGCTCAAATTTTGCAGAGTGCACGCTATCAGCCCAACTCAATTCAATCCCGCTTGTATTCTATTTTTTCGGACGGGATCCATTTTCAATTGGAATTACATTCTATATACATCATTTTTTATATATACTTTCAAAAGCACAACAAAGAATTTTGCTCCTTTATATGTATAATATGATTTACAAATACAACGATCTCAAAATCTTAAGGTTGAATTCAAAAATTTAACCAAATTATGTTCTACTAAAATGTATGGATCAAGAATACCTACATATTAAATAACATAGATGTGCGTGAATTCATATGAGTATGCATGTTTGATAGATCAATTTTGGTTCGAGTATGGATTACATGTATCATCATCTCAATTCAAATATTTGAATCCTTTTTGTTCACTCCTTTCACGCCCATCTCTCTCGCATGCATGCTCCTTCAGTAGCTATCACTCTTTTCTCCAGCTCACCAAGACGCTCACTTCATGTTTCTCCTATCCTCGCAAACATGGTCTCTCAACGTCTCCCTTGAGAAGTGTCACACTCTCCCTATCATTATACATTACACGGTTTTCATTATCTCTCACGCCTCTACTGTTCTCTGTACTCGTACCTAAGCTTTCTTTTTCACCGCCACACACACAGTCTCCACTGCCTTTCACTTTGTCTTTCTCTATGGATTCTCTCACACACCCTATATGTCTCTACATATGACTCATACCACTAAAATTACTCTCTCTCTCTCTCAGAGACACAACATTTGTTGCGGTCTCCTTTTCGCTCCATCCTGATCGACATTATTCATTTGTTTACCGATCAAACAACCCCGACTACCTCTCCTCTCTCTCTCTCTCACACACACACACACACACACACAACTCCTGCTTCCACTCCCCTTCCCGACCTCTCTCTCTCTCTCTCTCTCACACACACACACACACACACACACACAAACACTCTCGCCGACCTCGACTGCATTTCTCTCACAAACATTTATCGACTAGCTAGCCTCTAGATAGGTTTATACACCCGCACACTGCAGCTTCCACCATCGCATACATGTCTCTCTCCTGCTCCTTGTATCTATGTAGATTTTTCTTCTTCTCGAGACACGCCCTCTCGATCATGCACACACGCACTATCGCCTCATTTTAAGCTGATACCTATCGCACACACACTCCTTGTGTCTTTGCCACACATGCACTCCGTCCTCCTCCACTCTCCCTCCCTCTCACACACATGAGTAGTTTATCTTGTGGGGGAAAAGGATGAACGAGGGAAGGCCTTATTTGCAAATGTGGAGAGGGTGTGGTATTTTTTGTAAATTTGTTATAGTTTTTCCTATCCGTCAGATAGATCGGACGATTTATATTGCAGGATGGCAGCACACCATCATCACCGACAATGCTTTTTATAAGAGTAGGGATAAAAATAGAGTTGGTGATGATGGTGGGCCTGCCATCCTCGCAATGTAGGTCGTCCGATTTATATCTGACGGATAGGAAGGAAAATATGGCAATTTACCCAGACTCTTCACCACATTTGCATAAGGCCTTCCTCGCTCATCCTTTTCTCCCACAAGATCTTGATGTTCTGCAACGACGGGCATCTTGCTAGTAAGAGTAGAAATTAGACATATACCACTTCTAATCTTGAAACCAACAACATTCCTCCCTTATCTCATCAAAAACGCCAAAGGAATATAATTTGAGTGAAACATAACATATTTTTAGTGATATATGCATTTCAAAACTAGACTTTTTTTTCTATCAAATCGGTGAATATGTAATAATCTACTTTGATCGTGTGGCAACGCATTGGCACATTGCTAGTAGTTATTATAATTTTTTGGACACCAGATAAACGGTGGAGTACATATACGAAGAGAAGAGGCGACGACGCAATGGCCTCTCGCTGTCTCGCACACATGAGTGTTATGTAAAGGCGATGTTAACAAATAAACCCTAAAACCCTAGGTGCACGATTGCTGCATTCATGGGTACCGGCACGTGGTGGAGCACCTTTGTAGGAATAGTCAGCTCGTGATAATTTGATCAAGAGGAGTTGATGGTCGGGACCACAGTGAACGACTTGAGTGCGGTGGCTCGCCATTGCCACAGATCGAGTAGCCACGCTTAAAATATCGCTTTTTAGCGGGTTAAGAGTTCCAATTTTCAATGGCGCGTTATAAGTAGTAAGTAGTTTTAGAACGATTGGTATGGAGCGAAAATGGAATTCATAGTACTACGCACCTCCTTGGCATATGGTTGTATGGTTTTTTTGCATGGAGGTTGTATGGGTTTATGTTATGTAGATGTTGAACCTGGTAGTTCTAGGGAAAATACTATGGTTTAGATTTAGATGCTGGTTTTCAAGAATGAAAATCGGAAGGGGAAACCCTTCTTTGATTAAAAAACTACTACCTCCATTCTGGTTTACTAGTCCCCATCGCATTTTGGGTCAAAGTTTGTCCATGAATTTTACTTGTAAAATGTGAATGGAAAATGAGATTTTGTTATACCCAAACAAAAAGGACTGGAGGGAGTGATTTCTCCGACACGGACGCGACCTCTCATAGCGCAGGCATTGAACGGCAGCCGCCAAGAGGGCCACACTCGCAGTTCCGATGAGCACGCCTCGCCAAGGCAACCAGCTTAAGACTGCCCCGCCTGCCTTCATTGAATCACAGCAGTGCAAGCAACACGCCACGCCCTTTCATGAGCCGGCAGGCATTTTAGAACACAAAAATGACTAAAATATAATTAATTTACGCATGGTCTTGACTTGTTGTGCTCGACCGTAGCAGGAACTAGTAGAGGTTTTTCTTTATTTATAACTCCCTCACTTTTTTTTGGCTTTGAAATGAATCATGGTTGTGACATTATGTATGAAATGTGCGATATCTATGAACATGAGTTTGATGTGGAAGTTGAACTTGGAATGTCGGGCTTATGCGTGAACTATACCATGTCCAATGCTTCGTCTCATATTGTTTGGAAAGTAATTGCTGTTATTACATGACCAAAAAAAATTTTGTGCCACATCAAGAGATGCACGGACATCACAACATGCATGCCGATCGGATAAACATTTGAACCTAGCTATTATGAAGGAATTTTGTATTGACAACAATTTTAGATAGCAGGAGACGCCTAGCCTGCTCTCGCCTCGCTAGCTTATTTCTCGCTTCTTCCATCTCTTCTTTGGCTTGGGTGAAGAGAGCATCCGATTGCTCTTTTCGCTTCTTCAGAACTCAGCTACATTCTCAAGGGCTGCTGCACGCTTTTTTCAGCCTTTACTAATGCCACGAGGACACGAATAGCTGATTTACTCCACCTGGCTTGTGTGTAATCCAGCATCATCTCGAGAATTTGCACCTTGTGTCTAATCCAACATCATTAGGAACCGAACCTTGTGTGTAATCCAGCCTCATTTTGGAAACATGATCTCGAGGTTGACCATACTTCCTCCTCGCAGAACTGCATCCCGACATGAAGTTACTTTTTTAGATCAATACTCGAGCAACCTAGATCCATTTAGTAGAAGCCGATAAATAGAACTCAAGAAGTGAATTCAAAAGGAAAAAATATAATAACAGACTACAAGGTGAGAACACCCACTTCCTACATCAAGCTAAAAACGAAAGCATTAGGACGATTAAGACTCTTCTTATTACACATCAAGAACACCACGCTTAAGAGAAACAGAAACTACAACATATACACATCAAGAACACGAGGCTACACGAAAGTAATTGAAAGGGTGTTACTTACCAAAGCTCGCTTTTATAGGTTCGTGCAGCTCCTCTTTAACTTGCCACGCCCTTGAAGATGTCCCAATATCCCGTGTTTGGTCTTCATTGCTCCTCTACATGTTCGCACTTGTGGTTTTAAAATCTCAACATGGCAAGAAAAATATACTACTAGTAATACTCACAAGATCTTGTGGGAAACATTAAAGCACTCGCCCGCCATGTTAGAGCATCTCCAACAGAATTGCAACGCGGCGCTTTAAAAAATCGCTTATAAAGGGTGAGATCAAGAAGTAGATAGAGTAGAGGATAGTTCTCAGATAGATAGATAAAAAAGATAATTCAACTACTCTCGCCGTCCGACTCTCCTCCTCGTGATGTCCTCCTCCGACGCCCGACTGTAGGCGTGAAGATACCGATCATCGCCGGATTCCTAGGGCGACGCTGCTCCTAGCCTCATGTTGAATTGAGCGCCTGCTGCCACGCTTGTCCTCGCGATAGGCGGCTCGCCCGCCTCCTCTTATCCCTCTCCGCCTCCTTTGCGCAGAACTCGCGCCGCTGATGATGTCCTGCGGAAGTGTTGGAGCCACAGCCCTGGCTTCTCGTCCATCTCGGCGATGCCGAGACGGTGCTCCCGCCCGGTTGTCGCGACGATCTTCGCCGGTGCTAAGCCGCGCAGAGGCGCGAGCTCCTGCACCCACTCCCGCGCTGGCACGTTGGGGAAGTTCAATGTTCTATGAGGCCACCGGAGTCGCCACGCCACCGCGTCATACAAGCGGGCGGCCTCGCAGGTGTCGAATTGCCGAGGCCGAGGCGCATCTCGCGAACCGATCTCGGCGGAGAAGCCGCCGAGGGCGCGCGCATGACGCCGTGGTATCCCTAAGTTTCCGGCGACGCGGCGGCATGGTGGCTGCGCGGCGGCGGCGAGGCTAAAATGAGCGGGAGAGAGCGTGGCAAGGCACAGAGCGGTGGAGGGCGTTGATTTATAAAGCGCACGGACGCCAAGGACAAAACTAGCGCACGCCTCGACCTCTTTTTCTCACAAGGATCCTTTCCCGATGTCTCTCGCTATCTCTACTCTCTTCTCTACTGTTATATTTATTTTATATTTTATATTTAATATTTATCTCTACTTCCTTTACTGTCTACTTTTTTTTTCTCTATACTTTTTTCTTGTAATATAGGTCGTCCGATTTATATCTCGATGATAGGAAGGAAACAAATGGGAATTTTGCAAAAGATACCCATACCCTCTCCAGATTTGCAAATAAGGCCTTCCTCGCTTATCCTTTTCTCCCACAAGATAAACTACTCATACAATGCATCTTGATGCGGCAACGCATGAGCATCTTACTAGTTCTAAAACCTTTCCATCATTTGCCACACTATCTGGTTGCAGATGAAAAACCTACCCAAGCACAGCGCGATACAGGAGTGACGCACAATTACAAGCTGATATTATGTTGGACAATGGAGGCTATAACCAATTACTTTTACGGGAACAATAGCACCCAGGAAATTTGAAGGGTAGGTATGAACAAAATTGGAACTGCACATGTACTGCTAAGTGATTCAATACACACATTACCAATCGAGGAGGAGAAATATGGTCGCGGCGGCCTCTATGAGTCATGGTCGGAAACGGAGTCAGCTTCATTGTCCACGACGGTGGTACTTCCGGCTTGGCGCCGCTTCCGGAAGCAGATCCGAGACCGTGGAAGACGATGCCGGGAAGAGGCTCTGCACGACGGCGACGGTGGACCGCTCCAAAGGCGCGACGAGGTCATCGATGAGGCAGATGCGCCATGTGGACGAAAAGCGCCGATGTAAAGGGGAGGAGCACGAAGGCTGCGTGCCATGGAGAAGTCTATTTTGCGCGGGGATAGAAAATGGGAGTATTCAGTGTACTACTGGTGCCGGGTGGGGTTGGCTGGGTAGGGTGAACCTGGTTACGAAACAGCCCCTACCAAGCGCCATCCGTAGGCCTGTTCAAGGCTATGATGGTAACTTCCCACCGCTCAATCAGGGTCGGGAGATTTTCCCACGACCTCAAAATTTTGTGACACTGACTCCCTGCGGCGGTTGAGTGATTCGCTAGCAACTAGCGAGTAGTAGTAGTAAACTCTGCATATTAGGTTTGATCAAGTCAAACTTCCTAAAGTTTGACTAAGTTTATAGAAAATATAAACATTTACCATAACAAATATGTATGATGTGAAAGTACATTCAATAATGAATCTAATGGTATTTATTTGTTATTGTATATGTTAATATTTTTTGTTATAAGCTTTCTGAGAGTTTACAAAACTTGACTTTGACTAATGCTAATACGCGGACTTAAATAAAAACAGAGGGAGTACACATTTGTTTTCTTAGTTTGTAGTGAACTAATCATTTGTTGAAATTGTGAAATAAATATATTAGGCTATTGACTTCGAATGTAATGGTCTATACAATTCAATAGTTACAATCATTGTCGAATCCCAAGATTTATACAAGGTCTATACTACTTCACAACATGCTCAAACTCACATAATCCCAAATAAATGAGAATCTAAATGCATTTCATAGTTATTACTTTGTAGGATGCAACAAAACAACCATAACTCTACATCAGCCATTGGCTCTGTTTGGATACTCTAACACGCTTAGAGTTACGTTATTTTCAACCCACTCTAACCCAAATAAGCACCTCTCCACCGGATAGTTGGATTAGATGGAACTAACGCACTCTAACCCTCCCTGTTTGGATACTTTTGGGTTATTTGAGCCCCCAACTAACCCAAACTAGCTCTAACCCCATGATCCAAACAGGGCCTATAGAAGCAACATTTTTACATATCCCAATGTGTGAATGAAACGTGCAGAGAGAGCTTTTGAATATTGAGCATATAGGGTGGGAAAGATTGTATGTATGTGGACGAGAGAGTAGGAGACAAACCTAACGAGACAGAGGGAGAGAGATAGAGAGAGAAAGAGAGAGGAAGAAGTTAGGTCTGTGAGAAAGATGGAGACATTTAATATACGTGAGATGCGTGTGCATCCAGATTCTGTATACGTGGAAGGAGAAGAGAAAACATGTTTGATGAGAGAGATGGAAAAACATGGACTAGAGGGGAAGGATCTCGTGGGTTGAGGGATTGACAATTTTGTGCGGGGGAGAGAGGGATTGGTAATTTTGTGCAAGAGAGAGAGAGAGAGGGTGGGGGGAGGAGTCAGTCAGCCGTCATCACGTCACCCGCTTTCAAATGACCCCGCATTCTCTAGCGCGGTTTGGTCGCTGTCTTCGATCTGCTCGATGCCCTCTTTGAAGATTAAGGTGTTGTGCATGTTGGGGTGCAAAGAAGCACAAGCGAGAGTGGTCACCGTATAACCTTGGATGGGGATGAATTGTGTACTCGGGGGAGTGTGTGTGTGTTGTCCTGCGTGTGTGTGTGTGTGTGTGTGAGAGAGAGAGAGAGAGAGAGAAATATATTGAGGGGGAACAAACCTAAGGAGAGAAATGGGTATTCACAAAGAGATTGTGCGGGCCTTGAGGTGGGCAGGGGCTGGGTGAGGGTGTCAAAATGTGCGCGTTGATGCATGTGTTGCATGCGATCATGCGAGGGACTGGACTAATCGAGAGAGATGGTTGTTGTGTTACGGATGCCCTCTCTCTCTCTCTCTCTCTCTCTCTCTCTCTCTCTCACACACACACACAAGTAAACTAGAAGACCGTTCTCTCATGTATACACAATGTATCGGCATATCTGTCTATGTCTCACTAATGCATGATCATTTGCACATTCACGCCTCTCTATGTCTCAGATCACACGCACACCGCTCCACATTGCCCTTCCACCACAACACACAAATGGACACATACACGCTTCTCTCTCACCACACACACAAAATCAGTATTAAAAAACTAGGCGCACCTAAAACATCTAAATCCAAATAAACACGAACTGAGCTAAATTCAAATATATGGAAATATTGCAGCCAAGAACTTTCCTAGGAAAAAAGTTGAGTAATATTCGAGGATTGTGTTCACACACAAAAAGGTTCGTGGATGTCCTTCGAGCGCGACACGATGACGACGACTGCTCGATCGATCACGGCCGCCGGGTTCACGCGCTTGCACAGGATTCCGTGTCGTGGCTGTGGTACTAACTAATAAAAGCGCCACCTACGTCTAATGTTTACGGTACTAGTACGGTTTTCTTTTTAAGTTTGACCAACCTTATATAAAACTAAAGTAAGCTCCCACACGCCGCACTCATCAATATCCCACCGCCATCGCTATGCGCATGCCGACGCCTCGCATGCTCCGCCATCAATTTTCACCCATCATCGCCGTGTTGCCACCATCCCTGTGCCATGAAGTCAAGGCTCGCCCGCCACGCCGCCCGCAGTCCCTTCGTGATGCCGCCGACCGCCAAGCACGCGAAAGCAGCTGGTGGAGCCACGCCTATGCACGCAGCGCACGAAGAGGAGGACGAGCGCGCGTTCAAAGACGCCGGCGAGGAGGAACTAGCGTGTCATTGTTGTCTCCGCCACGCGGAGGAGGCGCGATGGTGGCTGTCGCGACGAAGCCGGTCGCTCACAAGGCCGAGCCGCAAAACCGGTGCGGACGCGAATCTACCTTCGAGACCTTGAATGCCACGTGGATCCCGCAATCTGATGGAGCACTTGGGTCACCGACCATGTGAGCCGCTTGATGCAACATGGATTGCTAGAAGGGCTTCTTCCACCTCTTCGTTGTCTTCTTCCTTCGCCCCGTCGAACTTCTTTCACAAATCAACTGACCCAAATTATACTACTAGTACGAACGTATTAAGTACAAGAGGAACACGAAGATACGAAAGCAGAGTACCAACTGCAAGAAGAACAAGAGTAAGACATAGTACTAGTACTACTGCACGCATTAAAGAGTTCAAATAACGAGAAAGAACATACTAAACATAGTTCTGCTGGGGCCTCGTAATAACACACCCTTGAAAATAAACTAAGCAACTAGTCCACTTGACACCGCAGAGAACCAGCATGAGCGATTTACATCGCCACCTACTCGAGTTCGAGTCCACGCCCTCGATTTCGCCCTCGCCCTCTTCCTCTTCCTCATCGCCACGATCTTTGCTTGAACCGACATCGGGCTCGCTTCTTCATCCAACCCTTGTAGATATTTAAACAAAGGTAGGCATCCATTGCTGCGCATGTGATGTGATCTTCATCTAATGTCTTCGACTCCCATGCATGATGAAACTCGTGATGAGGTTTCTTTAGTTTAGCGACGAAGGATCAATCATGGCTTCGCCAGGTCAGCATTGAAGGTTGAGAGGAGGACACCAGGCTTGCTTTCTCGAGATCAAGGGCTGGCCTACAACGAGACCTATCCGAAGCAGGACATCCCCTGCTGCTCTTAAAGCCTACAATAACGAATTTCACTTTTGTCCTTGAGGAAGTTCTTAAAATCTCGCACTCAACGCCGGCATGGCATATGTGGTAGACCAAGCAAACGTTATGTACGCAAACCTGGATCACGGCGGGCTTCTTCCTCTCTTCGCCCTTAGATCCTTCTCTCGCCCCAGACTATGGTGTACTCAACATCTAGCCCAAATAATCGACTCATCCGCTGAACTGTTGAACATGCGAGAAGCGAGCAAGCCATGCTTTCACCGTCAGGATCCACGGTGTAGATGACGAAGAACTGATCGCCGTGATGGCTCTAACTGGTACTCAGCGGTGACCATGGAGATTTGGGAGGCCATGGATTTTGGAGGAGGGTTAGGAGAAGTTGAACTGTTGTACCTCGCAAAAACTGGAGCGAACTAATGAAACGACCGGACGATCGGGAGCGAATCTGTTGTAAGGCAAGAGAAGACGGGACGTAGGGCGGCGAACGGCGTGGGGTTGCTGGCTTGCCCGATGGATAAACGGCTGCAAGCCCCCAAAGAGTTCTCGAGAACTATGCGGACCCACTAGATGTCATGTCTACTAGACCCATATCGTAGGCCCGACGGTATAGCTTCGCTTGTTCGCACGCCATGCCGGGCGCTGTGGATGTAACTTCACTTAATTCTATCAACCGCCCCTCCCACGACCTTTCGCTTTCCTCGCTGGGTCGGGCCCTTTGAGACTTCGACCGCTATAAATGAGCAATTTTTTTGCCTACTCAAGATGCATGATACTCCTCCGTCCTTTTTACTCCCCAACCGCTTGCAAAGTGTTTGACCAAATTTATACTTTTTTTGAACACCACCTTATATTAATTAACTAGCCACACCAGTACACTCATTCAATACAATATTCACCACATAGGGCGGTACGTTATTTACAAGAATACCATCTAATCTATTGTCAAAGCTATACTTAGCGATTAAGTGTGCCACCTTATTGGCTGAACGGCTAATCTTTGTGTCGGGTGGTAGGTGCGACATATGCCAACGGGTGGCTTATCATTGTGGGAGCCAATAAGACATCGCCGGTGTTCGAAACGGATGAGGCGTAAGACATGCACGCCAAGCGGATCTTACCCAGCTTCGAGTTCTCGTGAGAGATAATACTCCCATCGCTGCTCATGGGTCTCCGATGATCACTAGATCAACAGTGGCTACAAGAGGCCTTGAGCTGTTCGGCGAGAGAAGAAGAAGGGCAAGGCTAGCTTTCTCCCCTCGATGTAGTGTCTAAAACTCAAGAGATCAACCTTTGCATGGGTGCCCTGGGGTTTAGATAGGCCTACCCCTGTGGGTACAATAGTAATCCGCTGGGCGTGGGCCCTAGCCATCAAGGTCTATGTTCGCCGGCTCCGCTGCCGCCGGGGCCCGCCGACCGGGGGTCCCGCCGCTGCCGGCCTCCCCCTGGTCGACAAGCAGGTCCCACCGCTTGGGGGTCTTGGTTGGGCTGGTTATCATGGCCTCACTCTGACGACGAGGGCTTTGTCGAGAAGCATGGCTACAGCAGCCGCCGCCGGGCGGGCTCTCACCGTAGCCTTACTCGCCTTGTCTCCTTAATGAGGCGCCTTCGAGGGAGGGAGCAAGCTGGCTCAGGGAGTCGGGCCACATCCCAGCCGACTGGGAGGCCTGTCGCCTGCGCCTCTCTCGATCAAGGAGCCCGCCACCAGGGCCGCATCGACAGCTTGTCGTGGGTGACGCTATGGTCAACATGGCGACAAAGGTTGCCACGGACGGGTGATGGTTGCCCCAGACAACAAGACTGTGGCTATGCGTGTCTCGGATCTCGGGGTGGTAGGCTTCACTATAGCCACGCCTGCCCCATCGCTGCTATGTGGGTGCAGAATTTGAGGGTACGATCTGGCCGCTCACTGGGGCCGGCTTCTTGAGTCGGCCTTCTCATGGCCGGCTTGAGTCGGCCCTCTCGTGGATTTCTTCATGAGGGCTTAGTGCCGGGTCAGCTTCCCAAAGAGTCGGCCCGAGAGACAGCCACTGTGGTTAGGCGGCCCCATGCCTAGTGTGCTAGAAGGCCTCGATCGCCTGTAATTTTTCTCAAGAGCTGTGGAGCCGCTAGGCTACCCGTGGTCATTTACTCCGACAGTAGTCCCCGAAGCTGGTTGGGCTTCGAGGCTGAATGGAGGACGAGAAGCTCTATCAGCTTCCTATCCTCAGGAGCCGGCATCTAGGAGCCGACTTTGATTCAGTGTGCCATCTTCGGGAGGCTTTGAAGTCTTAAGACGGAGCCACCGGGCCATGAGCCAGCCGCAAGCTGACCGCTGCCGCTTATGCTTACATGGCACCTCCGTCGTTTCAAACCGCGGATCTCGAGTAGGGGGTCCTGAACTGTGCCTCTAGGCGGATGGTAACAGGAGACAAGGGACACGACAGCTTTACCTGTTCGGCCCTCTCGATGGAGGTAAAACCCTACCCCGCTGATTAATATTGATGATATGGGTAGTACAAGAGTAGATCTACCACGAGATCGAGAGGCTAAACCCTAGAAGCTAGCCTGTGGTATGATTGTTGTTCGTCCCATCGACTAAAACCTCCGTTTATATAGGCACCAAGAGGGTTAGGGTTACATGTAGTCACATAATGGTAGGAGATCTACATATCCAGACGCCAAGCTTGCCTTCCATGCCAAGGAAAGTCCCATCCGGACACGGACGAAATCTTCAATCTTGTATCTTCATAGTCCAGAGTCCGCCAAAGGTCATAGTCCGCTATCCGGACACCCCCTAATCCGGACTCCTCAAGAGACCCCAACCAGGCTTCAATGACGATGAGTCCGGCGATAGATTGTCCTCTGCATTGCAAGGCGGGTTCTTCTCCAAACTCTGTGTACCTGCTGAATAGTGTCCGCTTCTCAGAATATCGCGCCTCTAGCTTCCACGCCCAATAATGGCCATGAGGGAGTCCTGGACTAGGGGTGTCCGGATAGCCAACTATCATCATGGCCGACTCCAAGACTATGAAGATACAAGATTGAAGACTTCGCCCCGTGTCCGGATGGGACTTTCCTTGGCGTGAAGGCAAGCTTACGATACGGATATGTAGATCTCCTACCATTGTAACCGACTCTATGTAGCCCTAACATATCCGTGTCTATATAAACCGGAGGGTTTTAGTCCGTAGGGACTAACAACAATCATACCATAGGCTAGCTTCTAGGTTTAGCCTCCTTGATCTCGTGGTAGATCTACTCTTGTACTACCCATATCATCAATATTAATTAAGCAGAGTAGGGTATTACCTCCATCGAGAGGGCCGTAACCTGGGTAAAAACATCGTGTCCCTTGTCTCCTATTACCATCCGCCTAGACGCACAGCTCGGGACCCCTACCCGAGATCCGCCGGTTTCGATAATCGACATTGGTGCTTTCATTGAGAGTTCCTCTGTCGCCACCGATAGGTCTGGCGGCTCCTTCGATCATCAACAATAACGCGTCCAGGTGAGACTTTTCTCCCGGACAGATCTTTTGTATTCGGGCGGCTTTGCAATCATGCTGGCCAATTCGCTGGCCATCCGAGCAGATCGAAGCTACGCCTGTGCCATCAGTCAGATTTGGAAGTTTGAACTATACGGCCGATATCCGCGGAGACTTGATCTTCGACGGATTCGAGCCGCAGCCAAGCGCGCCGCACTGTCTCGATGGGCATGATCTAGCTCGCAGCCGAAAGCAAAGGCCTCGAGGCCGCACTCAAAGATCTGCCCGACCCTTAATCCGAGCCGGATTCCCCGATCGAGGACGAGTGGTTGGACACCGCCGGGGCTACGATCTCACGGGCGATTGAGCCAACTCCATCCCCGCCCTTTGCGAAGACCTCGACCAGGTGCCGGACTCTCTCCGGACTAACCTCCGCTACTCTTCCAATCGAATCCGATTGCGCCGTCATGGAGTTCACCGCACAGACATCTTTCAAGACTCGCCTTTGGCGACATCCTGAATTCACTAAAGTCTCTCTTTATCCGGAGAACCCTGGTCGGACTACGGACAGAAGGTTGGGATACGGACAACGAAGAAATTCAACGCCCACCACCACCCACTTTATAGCCACCGCCGATGATCTAACCGATATGCTCGACTTCGACCAAGACATCGATGGTATGGACGACAATGCCGAGATTTACCAAGACCCAGCGCTTACAGTGGCACCGGAAGGCCACCTCCATATGACATATACATGGTGGACATCCCAAAAGATGGGAACGGCGATGGAACAACGGAGGATGACCCTCCAAGAAGCAAATCAAGCACCGACGCCAGCCGGCGCCGCCTAAATCCCGCCACAATAAAACGGTGATTCCGCACGGAGATAATAACACCCTTGACAAGTGCCCGAAGACAACCCCTCCAAAGCAGGACTCAGCGCAGGAGGAGGGAGAGCAAGTCCGCACAACAGGCGGCGTAAAGGGAGGTCGAGGACGATAATTATGCGCCCCTCCAAGATGAGGCAAGCCTCGACGATTTACTTAATTTGTCGTGCCCGAGGATCCCGCTGAACATGAGCGCTTTCAAACGCAGACTTATAGCCACGGCAAGCAGCCTCAAGAAAAAGCAGCAACAGCTTAGAGCTGACCAAGACCTGCTAGCTGACAGATGGACTGAAGTCCTTGCAGCCGAAGAGTAGGCCGCTGCCTCGATCAGAGGAGGAAGCACCCAAGTCACCAGCGCACGACATGGCAGATCGCCACCCTGGTGGCTGCGACAGAGAAGCCTCGCCCTCCGCCAAGCCACACCCCGACGCCAAAAAGTACCAAGGCACGGAAAACGCTACGGACTTAAGAGATATATTGGAGGATAAGGCAAACATACAAGATCGATCCACGGATCACGTGGGCGCCCAACGACGAGGGATGATTACCGCCACCGATACAGAAACCCGCCGGGTCAACACAGAGACAAAGCTCATATGAGCTACGCCGTGATATAGCCCAACACAGAGGCGCCACACACCCACTATGCTTCACAGATGAAGTAATGGATCATCAAATCTCGAGGGATTCAAACCCGAAACATCGAATCATACGATGGTACCACAGATCCTGCGGTCCGGATCGAGGACTATCTCCTCCATATCCACATGGCCCGCGGTGATGATCTACATGCCATCAAATACCTCCCACTCAAGCTTAAAGGACCAGCTCGGTATTGGCTCAACAGCTTGCCAGCAGAATCAATTGGTTGTTTGTAGGACCTGGAAGCTGCATTCCTTTATAACTTCCAGAGCACATATGTGCGACCACCAGACGCCGATGACCTTAGCCACATAATTCAGCAGCCAGAAGAATCGGCCAGACAATTCTGGACACGGTTCCTAACAAAGAAAAATCAAATCGTTGATCGTCCGGATGCAGAGGCCCTTGCAGCCTTCAAACATAACATCCGCGACGAGTGGCTTGCCCGCACCTAGGACAGAAAAGCCAAATCCATGGCAGCCCTCACAACACTCATGCCCCGCTTTTGCGGGAGAGGACAGCTGGCTAGCTCAAAGCAACAACTTGGCCAAACACCCCGATAGCTCGGATACCAAGGACAGCAATGGCAGGTCGCGTCAAACAAGAACAAGCGCTGCATTAACAGTGATAATGTGAAGATACGCCGCCAATGCCGGATTCAGAGGCTCTAAACCCGGTCAGTCAAGAAGCCATTCAAAAGAAATTCCCAGGCTGGCCCAACTTGGACCGAATATCGATCGCAGCGATACATGGCACCCCTAAAACCAGCCAATCACACCAACAGGATTGTTGGGTGTTCAAGCCAGCGGCAAGTTATGCCGACTCAATGACAAGGCTGTATAGCGATGATGAGGAAGAGCCCCGCCACCGAACAATAGAGTATGTATGGTTTTCCACACAAGTGCGGACGGTGAACATGATATACGCAACCCATATACCCAAAAGGGAGCGGAAGCGCACTAAGGGACGATACGCTGATGGAGCCACCGCCTCAAGTTCAATCCATGGTCTTCCTACCCATCACCTTCGATCAAGGGACCACCCCACTAGCATCCGCCACGGCGGTTTCACCGCATTGGTTCTTGACCCAATTATTGACGGTTTCACCTCACTAGAGTCCCGATGGATTTGCGGTAGCAGCCTCGAACCTGCTTTATCGTGGATACAAGGCGCAAAATGGGCATAAACCCTCAAGAATTAAACCTACAAAGACGACCTTTAAAGGCGCCATACCGGTGTAGAGGCCAATTGTACGGGCTCGCTTACACTGGTGGTCTTCGATCCCCGAATAACTTCCGTTTAAGAGTTAATCTTCGACATAGTCCCGCTCCGCAGCGGTTATCATGCATCGCCGGACGAACCGTGACGGTAAAGTTCAATGCGGTGCCGCACCACGATACCTCAAGCTCAAGATGCCAGGCCCTCGAGGAGTAATCACGGTCAATGGAAACACCGAACGCCTTCTCCGAACGGAGGAGCACACGGCGTTTCCTCGGGCGGAGGTACAAAGCAGCCTCTCACAGCAATTTCGAGTCCGCCATTAAGCCGCCCGGACACCGCTGCGCGCTACCGAGTAACCTACAACAAGACCGCCTCGCACGATCTAAGCACGCCAGAGTAATCCGCCCCAACCCCAGCCCTCGCGAATTATGGCCAAGATTACGCTGCACATAACTATGCTCGAGATACCATGGGCATAAAGGAGGGCACGACCACGCACGCCTGAATATGCTCAACCGCACTGTGTGCCTCGATTGTGTCATTCTTTTCTTTTTCCTTTTCTTCCTTTTTCTTACTTTCAGACTTCGCTTTCCGTAAGTCCCGTCCGCACTAGAATCGCCGAACTCACGATGCAACAGCCAGGAAGCGTAAAGCCACGCCGAGTGTTCGTGGTCTCTATTACGAGCATTATACCTGTTTTACATACCATCCCGCAGCTTACCCTAGAGGGGACATGTTAGATAGTCCCATCCCTTGCTTATCGTGACTATTTGTATCGCTCGCTTTCATTGAGTACTTTTTGAATAAACAATACATAGCTTTTGCCTATTATTGCACTCTTTCTTTATCTATACATATGTTCATTTCATGACATTACGCACCAGCACACTTTGGTACGGCCAATACACCAGGGGCTTAAGTACCCCAAAATTATGGTGTGATAAGTCCTAACACTTTCACAAGTGCGGCACCTCAACTTATAGCATTATATGAATCGGCTCAATCATGTCTTGGGTCAATAGTTGGGTTTGCCTGCCCCGTGTTTTGGTACCTTATGTTCCGCTATATCGGCTAAGGTAGCACTCAGGAGAACCATCGCGATTGTGCCCCAATTGAGCTGGGTCGAGCACCTCAAAGGAGAAAGCTAAACTGACCGTCATGATATGGTGAGAGCCGGTCGCTGTCCGAGAGGTTTTTTCGGGTCCCTAAAGACTTATGCCGCTTAGAGCGAGGAACCGGAATTGTCCGCCAAGGCGTGATAGCGCCTCAACTCGGTCTTCCGAATACTAGGGGCTTCACCAAATTTAAAATTATAGAATTCTATGGCTAAGGAGAGTGTTCAAGCATCATAAGTCTGGTTGCCTTGTTCGCTATGCTGAGCGCCCCCAGATGGACCCAAGAATGGGAACAAGAGTGCTCAAGTTTATCCCTAACACCCCAAAGACTGTGGCATGGGGGCTGAAGCCAACGACTTGCCATCTCTCAAATTTGATAAACGGCCGCATGTAAGGTAATATTTTAAATTAACAAGCGTTGCTTAGTGCATATGAACAAGTTTTCAGCGCATGTGATAACAAATGCAGTCTATTAAAAATTACATCTTTGGAGCACTCATCCGCTATTCAAGGCGGCACCTTCAGAGGCCCTCATAGTACATTTCGGGCGGCGATACTCCTTGCCCTTCGGGTGGCCCGGCCCTTCACAAGCTTCTCCGCATCCAGCTTGCCCTGCACTTTAGCACGGGCAAGGGCCCGACGGACACCTTCAATGCAGACGAGCGCTTGATGACTTCAATCCGTGGACAGCCGCCGACTAGCCCAAAGTAGCTCCTGCATAGCTTCCAATGGCCACAAAACTATGAGGCCCTTCATGGCCTGTTCGGGCGACCTTAGGAGCTCGACCAGCTGCTTCACTGGTCGCTTAGGGGCCTCGATGTCCGCCTCAAAGATACCGAGACCGTAACACCTTCTCCGCCGAGCCCCTCCTTGGTGCGGTAGAACGCGCAAGATCCGATACACTACGAGGCAGATCTGCGAACGCCCCGGAGAGCTCCG
The DNA here is from genome assembly GCA_021605205.1 of Aegilops longissima. Lineage (NCBI taxonomy): Eukaryota > Viridiplantae > Streptophyta > Magnoliopsida > Poales > Poaceae > Aegilops > Aegilops longissima. The sequence goes on along the minus strand of JAHIAM010003699.1, from coordinate 61,287 downwards.
AATCCGTAAGTAATAAGTAATTCACTTTCACATGCTTGCTCTGCATAAAGAATGCCTTACCCGCCGCGATCTTCTTTATTGCCTCAATCTCCGAGGGCTTTTTGGGCCTCGCCTTAGCAGCTTTGGCACTCTCAAGAGTCGGGCAAGCTCTGACTCTCGGGTCTTCGTGTCACGCTCCAAACTCTCGTGTTTTTCCACGAGAGCCTGGGCTCTTGCCCCACCTCCGCCAGCTGCAACTCCCTTCTCGCTTCCGGCGCTCCAAGAGCCGATTTTTTCGCCATGGACACCGCCTCCCTCAGGGTCGCCACCTTGTTCGTGGCCCCTGCAGTACCCATGCTATTCCTGTTATTTTTTGCAACCAAAACCTTTCTATAAGGTATTTCTTTCATAATGTATTACTTACCTTTCTTGTCCTCGAGCTGCTTCTTGGCAAGGCCGAGCTTGTTCTCGGACCGCTCGAGGCTTTGCTTCAATGCATCGACCTCCGCAGTCAAGGCGGCAGAGGTCAAGAAAGAGCCTGCATTCCCATATTGACATACTTATGTTAGACTCTCACAGATATCTTTTTAGATCCTTATTCCGCTTTTCTTTCCAACACCGACCTAAGCATCAGGGCTACTGTATGGGGTAATATTTTTACATATTCTAAACTTACCTCAAAGCCTCGTTAGAAGGCTGGTATAAGCTTCAGCCACCCGCTTGGCGGATCGAATCGTCCGGATCACCGCACTCATAACAAGGCGGTGCTCCTCCTGATGGAAGCGCTGTTAAGCGCCACCAAGAGCTATCCGTGCCTCCGTTGGACGGAGGACACCGTGTCTTACCTTTCTTGTGAAGGGACCGCTTGCGGACTCGAACCGCCAAGGTTCCGCAGATGGAGTCCGGACGAGGGTCGGGCTTAGAGCCCCGGGGTCTCGCCCCACGCCTGGAGTCCGGGAGGTTGCCTTACGGCGCCTCCTGCGCCACCTCCTCTTGACCAAGCCCCCCTTGGGGCCCCACCACGGCATCGTCTGCAGCGTGAGGTGAGGAGGCGGCCGGAAGTGAAGTACTTCCATTTCCGATTTAACTCAGGGACCCGCCGACGGTTGGCGAATCCTGCCTTGGGCGGGCTGCATGATTGTTCGCATTAGAGATCACTATGCAATGATAAAAAGCCATGGTATCCGGATACTTACGATCTCGCCAGGCTTGGCCCTTGTTGGCCAATCCTCCTCGCTGTTGTCGACGTTGGTGGAGAAGTCCGGAGGAAGGGTTCTTCCCATCTTGGACCCTCCGGCCTCCCTAGTTGGGGCGGCCTTCCTTTTCCTCTCCTCCCCCGCTGGGGGAGAGGCTTCTTTTTCTTCCTCCTCGTCCTTAGGAGAAGATTCCACTTCAGAATCTGACAACACCAGGCGTCAGGAGCTCCTTTGAGTTCCTGTTGCCTCCTTCTTGGCCTTCTTCTCGGCACCACATGAGGTACCGGAGCCAGCAGCCCCATCAATCGGGCGTCCACTGGGTCTTCTGGCAAAGGAGCCGGACAACTAACCTGTCCGGACGTCTTCAACCAGTCCTGTTAAAGGTTAGGGAGTTTTAGATCCCACATAGAGTCAAACTATGAAAAAGAGTCCCATAAAGGGTAAAACAACTCACCTCGCTGGCTTGACGCCATGAGCTGAATCCGCGATTCGAAGCGGATGGGAGCCTCGCGCCTTGAACAGCACTTTCTGCATCTTCGCACGTAGTGTCAAGAGCCTTATCAGAGTGGGGTGCAGTGCCGGATCGAACTCCCACAATTTGAAGGCCCGTTGTTGGCATGGGAGAATCCAGCGATGAGCATCACCGGATTACGCTGACAAGCCCGAGATTCTTGTCCACCAGGTTTTGAACGCATGTTTGAGTCCGATAGTCGTCCAATTCCCTGACGCCAGCCCGCCTCTTTCCATGACGAGCCGTGTGGGGAAGCTAGATCTGAATTCGGGGGCCGCCACATATTTGGGGTCACATGGCTCGGTGATGTAGAACCACCCCGATTGCCACCCCTTTATTGTCTCCAGAAGGAGCCCTCGAGCCATAGGACTTTGGCCATCTTGCCAACCATGGCGCCCGCAAGACTCCGCTTGACGGCCGCCCACTACCTTCGCCTGACATTGAAGATCTTCAGCCATAAGCCGGGTGGGGCTGGATGCAGAGGAAGGCCTCGCACACCACGATGAACGCCGAGATGTTGAGGATAAAATTCGGGCCAGTCATGGAAATCCAGTGCCGTAGTAGAACATGAGCCCCTGACAAATGGGTGAAGCGGAAAATCTAGTCCGCAGAGGAAGTGGGGAGAAACACCACCTCTCATGGGGCCTGGGTTGGAATGAGCTGCCCTGCCGGGCAGCCTCGGGCACGATGTCGCCGGACAAATATCCGCCTCCCAGCAGCCTTGGATGTGCCCTCCGTGACGGAGGAGGCCATCCACCCGCCTCCCGCCTCCCGACATGGTTGGGGAAGGTTGAGGTGAGATGCGGACTTGGGCGCTGGAGCTCGAAAAGGAAATGGATGAGCAAAGGAGGAAGAAGGCGAGGTGAAAAGGTGGATCCTTATCCCTTATATGGACGGACGGTTATGCGCCCCCACTAGCCTGGGTAAAACTCGCTTATCTCCCAAGCGCTGTAATCAATGGCGCTGATGGGTTACCCACGTCCGTATTGATGAGAATCTCGAATAAGGGGCACGATCTATGCTTTGATAAGACGTGCTATGGAAACCGCCGCTAAACGCCGCTTAAGGTGGAACGGTAAAAATGATTCATATAAAGGCCTCGGCCGTGGTGTGATGTCACGCCGCCGAGTACGCCAGCCAGATCCAGGCAAAATTATTCTCTATAAGGTGGTATGTGGAACTTGTTTTGCAGAGCCGGACACTATCCTGGTGTTCAAAACCTTCTATGAAGTATTCGGACGAGGAACCCGCCTTGCAATGCCAAAACAATATGTGTGCCGGACTCGTCGTCATTGAAGAATGGTTCAGGGGCTACTGAGGGAGTCCTGGACTAGGGGGTGTCCGGATAGCCGAACTATCATCACGGTCGGACTCCAAGACTATGAAGATACAAGATTGAAGACTTCGTCCCGTGTCCGGATGGGACTTTCCTTGGCGTGGAAGGCAAGCTTGGTGATACAGATATGTAGATCTCCTACCATTGTAGCCGACTCTGTGTAACCCTAACCTATCCGGTGTCTATATAAACCGGAGAGTTTTAGTCCGTAGGACGAACAACAATCATACCATAGGCTAGCTTCTAGGGTTTAGCCTCCTTGATCTCGTGGTAGATCTACTCTTGTACTACCCATATCATCAATATTAATCAAGCAGAGTAGGGTATTACTCCATCGAGAGGGCCCAACTCTGGTAAAACATCGTGTCCCTTGTCTCCTCGTTACCATCCGCCTAGACGCACAGTTCGGGACCCCTACCCGAGATCCGCCAGCTTTTGACATCGACAGCCATCTTCCACGTGTTGAACGTAATGCGGTAAAGCTAGGTATTTTTACATTTACCCCCTAGCTGCAAATGAGCTGCCTATATAAGAGACGAGGATCTAGATCTGAATCACACCATCTTCCTTCACGAAGCTTTCATCGGAGCGCATCCGGATGTAAATCCATTCCATCATGGATACCGACGCTGCTCCTCCTTCCTCGCCTCCCGGGCCCTCAGCCTCGAGATTGGGAGAGATGTCTGTCCCGCATGGAGCTAGTGACGCCCAAACCAAGGGATCTCTTCCAAAGAGCTATAATGGTTCCGGTTCGAGCCGGACTCACTTCTATAAGGGCGGAAACAAGCGGAGAGCGCCCCCTGGCCCCTCCCAAGGAGAGCGGGTATGCCTTGTCCCTTATTTGATAAGAGGGCTCGGATTTCTAATTCATGCGCTTCTCCGGGCTCCTGGAGTAATATGGCCTCCAGCTGCACAACCCGACGCCTGCCCATTCTGCAATATTATGGCTTCAGGGCCCTTATGCGAGCTATTTTTGGGCATCGAGGCTCATTTCGCTGTGGAAGAGGTTGTTCTACTGCACTTATTCTCGGGAGGGGTCGATATATCAAGTGGCGGAGCCGAAGCTATGAAGATCGTCGGACCGATATCTATCCGAACCCCGAATAAGGCGTCCAAGACTGGCCTTCGAATGGTTTTATATAGAAGATGTCCTCTCGCCGACCCTGCTCGGATCGGCCTCCCGGAGTTCAAGAATGCTCCTTTGAAGAAATGCCTAAGTCAAGGCCCACGGAGCCCTCGTGAGGGAAAATGACAGGACGCCCTTCACCGATGAGCCAATAAGGTTGTTGGCTCATTCCGACTTACCATGATCGGGGTCATGGCCACATGCATTATGCGGGGTGCAGCCGCCCAAAGATAGAGGCCACCCCATGGGATTTCAACGGGAGGATGATGCCACCCGCCATGGTCAGAGGGGCCGGATCGGTCACGATTCGATGAAGACCTTGTCCGTGATTGTACAAGGGAGAAGTGGAGGAATTTCTTTGCGCTAATCCACATGATGGATTTTCTATGAACAATCCTCCAAGTTGGGTAAGCGGACATTTCTTTTGCCCATCCGATCCATATTCCCATTGTCAAGTATCTCATTTTGTGATTTCGACATAGAACTGCGCCAGCCGAAGGATATAAACAACTTGCCTCCACAACCCAAGATCCGAATGGTTCTCGATCCGCTTCCCAAGAGGATCCGGACATATCGTGGAGCTAATCGATGGGGTATTTCACCAATCGAGCATTGATAATGCCCTGTTGCTATTACGGCCGACACTACCCCGAATAGTTCCATCCTCACAGTAATCGAGACCAAGCCCCAATACATTGAGAATGATTCATCTGCGTTATTTTTATCACCGTGATACCAACGGTGTTTTGTGGGGGAGCCTTGAGGCGAAGGCCGAGCCACGGCGCTAGCCAACAAGGGGCAAAGCACGGCCCAAAGAAAGCTAAAAAAGAAGTGCGGTCCGATTGAAACGCTGGCGCAACGGTATGGCGTGTCACCTTATTCCCAGGTTTTATTCCGGAAGGCATACTAACACTCGTGCCCTCTTCAGGAAAAATAGCGCTCGCCAGACTATATCCGGAGAGATTGCCAATCAAGCCTCCGCCAGCCAGCCCGTGGTTGCGAGGCGAACACGAGGCATGCATCGGATGCTCCTCCGATGAGGATGCCGACAGATTGTCCGCCACCAACTCCGAGGTGGAGAGTGCCATGAATCATGTGCACCGCGGACAATTTTCAGGACACATGTTTCTCCCAAGAGGCAATGAGCGCCTTCAATTTGGGAGATGCGACTGCGTCAGCCAAGATGGTCTAGCCAGAGCCACTTGAGCAAGATGTAAAAGACACGAGTGAGGAAATTTAATGCTTATATATGCCAAGAGTCTCCCGAGACTTGAAATAGTTAGAATAACTGATTTAAGGATCATTTATTGTGTAGGATCTACGTAAAAGAATACCCAACTGTCCCAGAGCTTGAAGAGTGCAAAGCCCAACTTGAGGCCGCACAAGACGCGATGTGGGAAGCCAAAGAGACCCCTCCGTAATATACGCTTAAAAGATAAGTATGTTGTGAAGTGCGGCGGTGTATAAACTGACAATAACATTACAGATGGCGCCGGGTAGATCCGACAAGCAATAGTTTTGCGCCGTTAATGGCCAAGAGAACGTGTTACGAGAGTGAGGCAGAGAAAATAATTCCAAGATGCCAACACCCCACCGGATGAGGAACTAAAAGATGTTCGTGCCCAGCTGTCTAACTCCGTTAAGGAGAATCGGCGGCTTCGACGCGACAATTTTAGTAAGTGCTTAAACGAACTTTGAAAAAAGAGTTCGGCGAGGAAGTCGACTAACAGAGTTATGTCTCGTAGGTATGCTCACAAGTCGCCCCGCAGAGGAAATGCCCGGCCCACGGGTGACCTTCTTCCCGAAGTTTACAACTGCATTTAACGAAGTTCGGCAGTGATGAAAGGCGCCGCCTGTGCCTTGTGGCCATCTCTGCCTCCCTACCCAAGGCCTTGGGAGCTTGCAGAGGCTCCAGGAGCGCGCGGCGCTCCGTTATGGAAGATATCGGCTCGCCGCCAAGGCGCCAGTGAGGCTCGGGCCATGGTGAAGACGCTGCACATGAAGGTTGACCCAAACCACATGGCCGTGGTCGGACTCAGGGGCCTGATGGGAAGGAGTTCCCTATGAGCTTAGTGTATGTCCGTGTAGAATTGGCCGTAGTATTCCTAGCAGGATCAAACTAGACAGCCTGTTAGATGGCATTGAAGAGGAATACAATCACCCATTTGACTATGTAATTTAAGGTGACATGTAAAATGTCTTCTAGCCGGATTGTAGATCGCTTGTCATAGCGGACCTTTTCGCTTCAACCTCGGGACCCAGAGTCCGCAGTGTGTCCGAATACCTCGCGTTATATAAAACCGGGCATGCATGGAGACCAAAGGAGGGTCATTAGTGCTTTATCGCATAAGTGCCCAACTAGTTATGTTATATTACATGGTTAGTAAGAAACATCTTCCAGGAGAATAGTTCCGTTAGGGGTTCCTTTCTCGGGAGGCATGCCCTAAAGTGCATGTCCTGACTCAAAAAGCAGAAAAACATCCGGGGCGATAAATAAATAGGTAAGAAATCTTCTTTAGTTCACCGATCAATATTCTCTTAAGAACGCTAGCTTTCGCTTCACCCAGCCTGAGGTACACATCCGCTGACCCGCAAGAATAATCGCAGAGGTGCTCCTTTACCACCTAGCCGAACAATCGGGAACGAGGGGTAAGCACAGAGCCAGCAACCCAGATTGGCACAAAACTTAAGTCATATCGATGCATATAATGGTGAATAAAAGGTACATGCGAAGTGTGACACATGTATTGGGCATGAAGCCCTTATAAATAAGCTTCGTGAAAGAAGCCCCTGTGCAATGAGCGCGATAGCGCAAGTGTAAAAGTAACAATGCGCTAACGAGCCTTCAAAGGCTGGAAAATAAGGAGGAGAAGGAGAAAATAGAAGACAACTAAAGTGTAAAATATGGACAGAGGAAGGAGACGAACTCGTAATCCGCGCTAGGCGAGAATCTTCGGAGACGGCTGCGCTCCATGGGTTCGCTCGAGTCGGTTATCCGATGCATCTCGCAGACGGTACGCCCACCGTCAGACTTGGTCGATGATAAAGGGACCTTCCCATTTGGGCTTGAGTTTGTCCTTTTCTTGGCCGCAGGTGTAGAACTAGCTCGCCAACATTGTAAGTTTTGGCCTGCATTTCTCTTTTGATATCTTCGAGCCTGCTGTTGATAGAATGCGAACGGCTTTTTGCTACGCCGCGCCCTCCTCCAAGGCGCCCAACTGCCCCGCCGATCGAGCTCGGCTTCTTTCTTTGTACATGCGCACGCCGAGGTGAGTCATGAATTATGTCGCAGGCGAACTGCCTCGCGCTTTATACCATAAAGAATGGTGTGAACTGGCGCATGCGATTCGGAGGGTCCGCAGCCCCTGAGCACGGAGTCGAGCCTCTCACCCAAAGGCGTGTTAGATTCCTTGAGGGAGCGCACTAACTGGGTTTGATGCCGCCATAATTAGACCATTTGCTCGCCGACTTGACCTTTAGTTTGAGGGTGATAGATCAAGCGTAGTCGAGCTTGATGCCCATGTTTTTGCACCAGAGTTTGACCTCGCCCGCCAGAAAAGTTCGTGGTCGCTATCGTGATGATGTTGTGGGGACACCGTAACGGTGTACGCACCCGATGAAGTCTATCACCGTCCAGATTCGCCGCCTCAACAGGCTTGGCCTCTATCCATTTGGTGAATTTATCCACCATGACCAAGAGGTATTTTTGCTTGTGGGTTCCTACTTTAAGGGGTCCAACCATGTCAAGCCCTGCACTCAAGGGCCAGGTGATGGGTATAGTTTGAGGGCGGTGGGTGGCATGTGGCTTTGATTAGCAAAGAGCTGGCATCCGACGATCGTTGGACTAAGTCCTCGAGATCCGCCTGGGCCGTCACCAATAAAATCCTGTACGGAAGGCCTTGCTTACAAGGGCCCTGGCTGGCGTGCCCGCCGAGTCCGCATGAATTTCAGCCAAGATTCCGCCTTCCTCTTCGGAGATACACCTTTGAAGGACTCCGTTGTGCTTTTTTATAAAGCTCTCCTCATGGACCTTATAGGCTTTAGATCGCCGCACTATGCAGCGGGCCTCGCTTTTGGTCCTCATGAAGTTCCCGCCTGGTTAGGTAGGCTAGGAATGGTTCTGTCCATGGGGCAATGACTGCCATTATTACGTGGGCTGAGGGTGTTATTTCGCTGGCGAACCACCAACCGTGTCGAATGTTCGTGTGGGCAAGCGTGTTGGGTCCGGGTTGTTATTTCCGACTCTCCTCCCATAATACGGATGGCTTGAACAGCCTCTAGGAAGATGTTGGGGACGGCATCGCGCTTATGCCGGCGCGCGCTAACACGCCTCGCTGCCCGTTGTTATCCCGGCTATATGGAGAAATTCGAGCCCTCAAACCGAAGCGGACATTTTAGGACGACATTGCGATAAGCTGCCATTTTCGGATCCTTGGCATCAAAGACTCCATTTATTTGGGATATCATGAGGTTCGAATCCCCGCGCACCTCTAGGCGTTGAATGCCCATGGAGACCGCCATCCGGAGACCATGTAGAGGGCCTCAGATTCGCCACATTGTTGGAGTCCAGATACATTATCTCGAGTACGATTGAACTGTATTCCGGTTGGGGACGCCGAACGACGCCAGCTCCTGTGCCAGCCAACATTTTGGAGCCGTCAAGTGCATTATCCAGTTGAATATGCACCGCATTTTAGGGAGTTCGGCCGTCCATTCGCACGAAGTCGGCCAAAACTTCATAATTTAATAGGTTATGTCGAACGGGAGGAGCTCAATGGCCCATTTGGCAATCCGCCCATCGTCGCGTTGTTTATAATGTCGCTAAGAGGTACTTCAGAGGCTACTCACATCGAACACTCTTGAAAGTAGTGTCGCAGCTTCCGGATGCCATAAACACCGCTGCATTTATATCTTTTGATAATGCGGTACCGTGACTTGCATGGAGTTAGGACAAAGGACACGAGTAAACTGGTTTATGAAGGGGAACTTGTGTCCGTCGCTTCGTCCGATTAACGAGCACCGCGCTTACAACTTGATGAGTTGCCGCGATATATAATAGCATTGGTTCGCCCATGTTGGGCGCGCCAGACCGGGTTTGTTGCCAATATGGCTTTTATTTCTTCGAGTCCGCCGCGGCGCATCCGCCCACTCAAGTGTTCTGCAAGGCTTGAGGAGGCGATAAAGGGTAATGCCTTTTCTCCCAAACGGGAGATAAAGCGCTTAGAGACGCCACGCATCAAGTCAATTTTGTATTTGTTTGAGGTCTTTTGGGATATCCAATTGTGACAGAGCTCGATCTTGGCTGGGTTTGTTTCACCTCTACGGGTACAATGAAGCCTCCAAGAGCTTTCCGCCGGTACGCCAAAACGCATTTTTCCGGGTTGAGCTTGATGTCATATGTTCGGAGATTATCGAATGTGAGCCTCAAGTCGGTACTAGAGTTTCGACATGATTGCTTTTGACGCACCACATCGCCTACGATGCCTCCACCGCTTTTTCCGATCCGGTTTGCCGACATGTCTGAATCATGCGCCGATATGTTGCGCCGACGCTTTTTAGCCCAAGGGCATTGTGTTGAAGCAGAATGGGCCGATGGAGTGATGAATGCCGCTATGGGCTTGGTCAGGCTCTGCCATCTTAATTTGGTGGTAGTCGGAGTATGCCGAGGAAGCACAATGAATCGTGAACCGCGTAGCGCCAACAATTTGATCGATGCGGGGGGGAAGGGATCCTTGGGCAAGCCTTGTTGAGGTCCTTGAAATCGATGCATAGGCGCCAGGATTTGTCCTTCTTGGTACCATCACCAGTTTGCTAGCCAGTCCGGATGTTTTATACCTCTGATGAATCCGCCTCCAATAGTTTGGCTAGGTCCTTCCCATGGCATGTCTCTTGGGTTCGAGAAACGCCAAGAGCCTGTTTGATCGGCTTGAATCCTTTTAGGATGTTTAGGCTGTGCTCGCCCGCCAGCTGGGATGCCCGGCATGTCTCGAAGGGTGCCAGCAAAATGTCCCAATTTTCGCAGAGGGACTTCTTCTTAGTGCGCGCCTACATCAGGATTTAATTGTGCCCTGATGGAGGCCGCTTTTGTAGGGTCCGTTGGATGGACTTGGAATTTGACTATTTCGTCCACCGGTTTAAAGGAGGTGGACTTGGATCTCTTATCGAGTATCACATCGTCCCTATTCATCGTGGAGCGCAGCGCAGGGAGTTCCTCCGTCGCTGGGGCTTCGGATAGTGCCTCACGGGCCAGTGCGGCTGTCTTATTTTCGGCGTGGAGTGCTATTGTAACGCCCCGGATTCGATGCGTCAGGTGTCCGCCAGTTATTTGCCATCCTTGCCATGTCATTTGCTTGCGTGTTGCACTTTGCCATGTCATCATCTGCTTTTCATATCATGTCATCATGTGCATTTCATTTTGCATACGTGTTCGCCTCATGCATACGAAGCATTTTCCCTGCTGTCCGCTTTTGCAATCCGCGCCCGATGCCCTCCGCCGTCGCTCCTCTTTCGCCTCACGCCAGCGTGGGTGTTAAACTTTCTCGAATGGCCCGAGGTTTGTCAAGCGGCCTTGGTATACCACCGTAGAGCGCTCACAAGTTTTGTGTCATTCGAGGTCGCTTGATACTCCAACGGTTAACCGGTAACCGCAAAGCCCCTTCTTTGCAGCCCAACACCCTTTCAAATTGGCCCAAAGCCCAGCAAACTCCCTCCATGCTCTCGCTTGTTCGATCATGATCGTGGGGGCTAAAACCGCCTCATTTGGACTCTCCTAGCTCCTCTACCTATAAACTAGACCTCCCCGAAATTTTCGGGTCATTCTACCCTAGCCCTGCTTCCTCCCCGGCCACGGACGTGGTCCGCTCTGGCTTGGACGTGAAACCACCACCGCCACGCCGTTTCCGCCAATGAGAGGCCGCCACGCCACCTCCGCCTCCCTCAACCTATCCCAGGCCAGCCACGCCAGCCCCTGCCCCCTCTCTCTCTCCTTCCACTACATGTTCTGCTGATCTGACTGGCTCACTGAGTTCACACACCACGGCCACACGCCATCGCCACAGAGGTCTGCCGGCCACTTCAGGCGCCAGGTTCTCCGGCCAAGGCTCCGCCGCTCACCGGCCAGGCCATTGCCCCGACTCCGGGCCGGCCAGACGCTGGCCGCCTCGGCCTGGCCCACTCATGGGCCGAGGTCGCCACGCCACACGACCTTCCCCTGCTGCCTCGAGCTCCCCTGGGTCACTGAGCACACCGCGCCGCCTTCACAAGACTTCACTCCGCGCTGCCCGCCCGCCTCCCCCACGCCGTCTCTAGGCTGGATCCGGCGAGATCCGCCGAGGAGGTCTCCCGCCCCGATCCGCCCTCCTCCTGCATTTTCCTCGCTGCCTCCGCAAGTTCTCCGCTAACTCCGCCCTGCATCGATTTCCGTATGAACCCGAGGTTGCCCCCTGCTTTCACTAAGTCCCCAGATTCCAAGATTATCATGCCATGTTTGGCCTGTCAGATCTCTGCATCGGTAGCTCTGCTTTGTGCGTGATAATATGTCAAATTGTTCGCCTCAACGAGTAAATCATTGCATTCCATTGCATCATATTCATTTGAGGTCATCTTGGTGCCTGAATCTTCGTTGCAAAAGTACTATGTGATGTTGATCTGCTGAAACTGGTATAACTTGATGATTTGTCATTTTTGTTGCATTTGATGTGTGCATCTTATGAACATCAGCTCTACATGTGTGTTGATCTATGTCATGCCATCTTCACAGTGGTGCCATCCATGTGTTTTTGTGAGTTGTGTAGTGAGTGCATCAAGCTTGTTAAGTAGGGTACTTGCTGTTGCTGTTTTGCATGTCTGAATCTGCTATATCATGATGATATGTTAACCTGCTTCTACAAGTCATTCTATGCATAATCTGGAGATGTTCACTAAGGGTGTTTTGTTCTACATGTCTTGCACTATCCATCCATGCACCTGATTGCATTTATAGCCTGCTGTATCTTGTTGTAATCTTGCTCTAAAATTGCTAAATAATGTTGTCACACTGCTACTATTAGGGTTCAATGTTCCCATGATTGTTGTTAGTGATCCATGCACTCTATGAACTTGCTATTGCCATGCTTAGCTTCATAAACATGTCTTCTTACTGTTGGTTGCCTTTCCATGCCATGTATTGCTCTGTGGTGAGTGGTTCAAGCTCACCAACATGCCTACTTATTGTTGTTCCTGCCATGTATGAATCATTATATCTTTTGCCATGTTTACATGGGTGCCATCATATTTTATGATCCTTTTGGCTCTTAGTCAAGAAGGAACATTTGTTCTATGAAATTAGTAGATTCATGCCATGCCTTTGTTTGCCATGTTAAGTTCCTGTAGCATGTTGTTTGATAGCTCTAAACATTGCAACCTCGATGTTATTTCGCTAAAGTCCTAAACTGTTATTATTTGCAATCTTGCCATGTCATTTTGAGCATGTTCTAGTGATTTCTGGAGATAGCTCAGTGTTCATGTTTTGTAATCCTTTACCTTTAAATCATGCCCATGCCTTTTGTTATTACGTTGAGATGCTGTAGCATAGTGTTTTGATGCTTGCAATATGCCTAGTTGCTGTTTTGGACAGCTTGTCCTTTAAACTTGTATAGAGTGTATGTGTTGAACCGCTGTTCGCTTTTGAGTGTGCTCTATATGAAACTTGCTTGATTTTGCATGTAGTTTCATATTATCATGTTGCATCCTTGTTTTGAGGTGTTTGCTTGTTGTTTGTATGCATTTTGCATCAATGCCATGTTTAACTTGTTGTGCTCATATCTTCTAGGCCGAGTCTCAATTAAATGAACTTTATATGTAACTTGACTAGAATTTCATGTAGATCATCGTGGTGCATCTTAACTTGCTGTTTAACAACTTGAACTTAAGGTTTATTCAGATCTGGACCAATTTCGAAATATGCATATGAGGACTTACCGAATTGTTCTATGTTGCTTCCGCCTCATTTAAACTTGCTTTGATGTGTTGCTCTTGTATGCATCATCTCTTGCCATGAGTAGCTTCATGTAGTCTTGTCATGCATCATGCTTGTTTGTGCATCATGTCTTGTCTATGTGTGGTGTGTTTACTATGTTGTGTGCTTCTTCTTGTTAGTTCCTGCTTGCTATGTATCGTGAGGATTCGTTCGCTCACGCTTGGTCCGCCTTCATGGCTTCTTCCGCTCGCCTTCTTCATGGACTCGTTCTTCTTCCTTATGGATTTCAGGCAAGATGACCGCTACCCGGATCTCACTACTATCATTGCTATGCTAGTTTATTTGTTCTTTCGCTATGCTGCGCTACCTATCACTAGCTGCTCAAGCCTCCCAAATTGCCATGTCAGCCTCTAACCTTTTGCACCCTTCCTAGCAAACCGTTGTTTGGCTATGTTACCGCTTTTGCTCAGCCCTCTTATAGCGCTAAGTTGCGTGAAGATGAAGGTTGTTCCTTGTTGAACATGGAGATGTTGTTCCTTGTTGGAACATGTTTACTTGTTGGGATATCACAATATACCTTATTTAATTAATGCATCTATATACTTGGTAAAGGGTGGAAGGCTCGGCCTTATGCCCGGTGTTTTGTTCCACTCTTGCCGCCTCTAGTTTCCGCTATATCGGTATTATGTTCCGGATTTTGCGCCCCTAACGCAGTCGGGTGATTTATGGGACCCCTTGACAGTTCGCTTTGAATAAGACTCTCCAAAGAAGGCCCAACATTGGTTTTACCATTTGCCCCACCTATGCCCTTTTTTCCTTGGGTTTCGGAGCCCGAGGGTCATCTTTATTTAGCCCCCCGGCCGCTGCTTCTTCGAGTGTTGGTCCGAACCGAAGATCAAGGGGCCACCACGGGCAACTTGAAGGTTGGTTTTACTCGAGTATGACTTATCCGTGTGCCCTCGAGAACGAGGTACGTGCGACTCTATCGGGATTTGTCGGCACATCCGGGCGGCTTTGCTGGTCTAGTTTTATTGTTGTCGAATGTCTTGTAGCCGGATTCCGAGACTGATCGGGTCTTCCCGGGAGAAGGAATATCCTTCGTTGATCGCGAGAGCTTATCATGGGCTTGTTGGGACACCCGCAGGTTTGAACTTTCAAAGCCGTGCTCGCGTTATGTGGCGATGGGAATTTGTTAATATCCGTTGTAGTAAACTTGAAGCAAACTCTTCTAAAATACACCAACCGCAAAGCGCGAATCGTGAGTGTCTTTTTTCGGGTTGATCGAGAGGAGAACAAGGTTTCGGTTATGTCCGACGAATTAGGAGTTCAGGATCACTTCTTGATCATTCCTAGTTGACGATCGCCCTTTGTTTCTCTTCTCGCCCCATTTATGTATGTTAGCCACCATATATGCTTAGTCGCAGCTGCAACCTCACCACTTTACCCCTTCCTTTCCCATTAAGCTTTGCTAGTCTTGATACCCATGGTAATGGGATTGTCGAGTCCTCGTGGCTCACAGATTACTACACCACCAGCCAGTGTACAGGTTATGCGATGATCATGACGTGAGAGCGATGTTTGCTTGTATTAGAGTTCTTCTTCCGCTTCTTCTTCGATCAGGGATAGGTTCCAGGTCGGCAGCCTGGGCTAGCAGGGTGGATGTCGCTTGAGCTTGTTATGTTCCATCCGTAGTCGGATGTTGTTCTTGTATTTGATGTTGATGTATTCTGTGGCATTTGTGACTTATGTTTGTATACCTATGTATTATGTAATGTTGATGGAATGATATCCACCTTGCAAAGCGCTTCAATATGGGGTCTATCCTTGGTGGACCTTCGAGTTCCTTTTGGATAGGGTCGATATTGGGTGATAAGTTGGTATCGTGAGCCTCGACCAATTCTAGAGCCCCCTTGATTGATCGTGTAGTTTGGTCGTTGTTGAGCCTAGAAGAAAACTATTTTCGAGCCTAGTTATATCGGAGAGTAGGATTTCTTTTACCCTCAGCCCTTCGCCGCCTCGTGAGGAATCTGGCGAGGTGTTTTGAATTACCTCTTCCCTTCAAATTTTTCTTTAGGATCACGCAGTTGGTTTTCCGTAGTTGGGTCTCAGCTCTTTTCATCCGTGCATTTTTCGCTGTTGACTCGAGCCTCTTCATCTTTGAGTTCAATTCTCGTTGTTTTCTTTTCCCACCCACCTCCCTTCTTCTTTTCTCGAACTGAGTCCGTGGTCGAGTATGCTTCCTACTCGTATAAATCTTTGCTTTCTTTCCTCAATAATTTCAACCGGTGTTTTATCTTCAAGTTATTCGTCGGTTCCCCTTCCAAGTTGCCTTTGTTTTTCCAGCCCTCCCACCCTCTTCTTCCCGGAGCCTGAGTCTGTTTTGACCATCAATTTCATTCGTATGGAGTCTCTTCGCCTTCCTCAATTTTTTCAACCGATGAATTCTCGCCTTGTTCATCATTGTTCGCCTCGCTTTTTTCCGTGGATTTCAACTCAATTTTCTTGATTCGATCATATTCTTTTCCTCGACTCAAGTGTTCCCTTTGCTTGTTCACCTCTCGCCATTTTATCATTCCGGAGTGATGTAGACATATCAGGAGATTCGTCTGTGTTCTAATTAATTCAAGGTTTTCACCTCATTCAAATATTTCAATTGTTCTGGTGCATCATCTATCTGTTCAACAATCCTTTCCAACGGTGTTTTTCTTCTAGTGGGACCTAACCCACAGGTCTTTTCCCAGGATCTTACCTGACTCTTCTAATTCCCCGGAGTTATTCTCAATTCTTTTCAAGTATGACGTAAGAATGGATCCCATCAGTCAGATGCCTTTCCAAGATCGATTTCAAATTCTTTCATTGTTGGCTCAACCTCTTTGCTTTTCATTCTCCCGGAGTATCCCAGTAATTTTTGTGGTGTTTCCCGTCTATATTTGAAGACCGAAGTAGAGTTTCTCTTAAATCTTGTCCGTTCTCCCGGAGGTTCATGGCGCTAGCTCGATGTTATCCTATCTAATTGTTTCCATTCATGCAAATTCTGCTCATCCATCCGAGTATTTCAGAAGTTGATTTCTATTTCGCTTCACCGAGGCCATCGCTCCGTAAGAATTCTTCGTCTCACATTTTAGCCACCGTTATCCAATTATTCCGTGCATCGCTCAAATATCCTCTAATCAGTTCATGATCTCTTCATTCTCTTGTATCTAAATTCCTCAAGTATCTTTGTGCTTTTATAATTCTTCCCGTGATTCATTCTCTTCATCACCATTTCCAAATTCTACGGTGGTTCGCTCAAGATTATTTTCCTTGTTTATCATATTAATCCATTCGTTCTTTTCAACCTACCGTGATTCATGAAGACCTTCTCAAGTTTATGATATGTCACTTCAACTTTTCAAGAAGAATAAGTAATATGCAGAATCCGTTGTTTGTCATCAATTTAATTTGATGAAGGTTAAGCATGCAATAAATCTTATTCTTATTTCATCAAAGTGATTAATCTTTTCTTTGGAGTTTGTTCTTGAGGAATAAATTCTAGTTCCAAGTGTTTTCATCTTTTCTTTTCCGGAGTTCAATTTCTCAGCCATTTCATGGCGGAACCTCCATCTAAACCATCGCAAGCTCATCTTATTCTTTCATCCTTCATTTTATCTCGTCATCCTTTTGTCACCGGAGTTCTTCATGGTGGTTCTTCATGATTTCATTCATTCTTCAAGTGTACATCAAGTATTGTGGGAGAAATTCAAGTATCTTTTCTTCTTCGCTCTTTTCATTCAATTCTTCAATTCTTCCGAGGCATTGTGTTGTTCACCAAGTCAAGTGTCATCCCATCTTGTGAAGTTCATGTTCTTTTCCTTCCATTTTCAACCGGAGTGTTGCCTAAATCCTTTCAAATTCTATTCGCTTTTTTTTTCATTCTAACCACTCCGGTTAGAACGAGTGGTTTCATAGTCTATCCGATTCCGTGAGCTTTTGATTCTCGCCATTCTCGCTGCTCCTCTCTTCTTCTCGTGTGCTCTCGATTCTTTGCTTCTTCTCTTGAGTTCTTGTTTCACCTCTTCCTTTTCCCTTTCGTTCGGTCCTAAGATCTCGGACGAGATCTCTTGTTAGTGGAGGAGTGTTGTAACGCCTCGATTCGATGCGCCTGTGTGTCTCGCCATTATTTGCCATCCTTGCTATGTCATGTGCTTGCGGTTGCACTTTGCCATGTCATCATCTGCTTTTCATATCATGTCATCATGTGCATTTCATTTTGCATACGTGTTCGCCTCATGCATCCGAGCATTTTCCCTGTTGTCCGCTTTGCAATCCGGCGCCCGATGCCCTCCGGCTGCCTCTTTTCGCCTTCATCACAGCGCTGGTGTTAAACTTTCTCGAAAGGCCCGAGGTTTGTCAAGCTGCCTTGGTATACCACCGTAGAGCGCCGTCAAGTTTCGTGTCATTCGGAGGTCGTTTGATACTCCAACGGTTAACCGGGTAACCGCAAAAGCCCCCTTATCTTTGCAACCCAACACCCCTTTTAAAGTGGCCCAAAGCCCAGCAAACTCCCCTCCATGCTCTCGGTCGTTCGATCATGATCGTGTGGGCGAAAACCGCTCCTCATTTGGACTCTCCTAGCTCCTCTACCTATAAACTAGACCTCCCCGAATTTTCGGGTCATTCTACCCTAGCCCCGCCCTCCTCCTCCACGGACGTGTCCGCCTGCTTGGACGTGTCCACCGCCGCCACCACGCCGTTCCGCCAATGAGAGGCCATGTCACCTCCGCCGCCTCAACTCATCCCATCTGCCGCCACGCCAGCCTCAAGGCCTCTCTCTCTCTCTTCCCACCAGCTGCTCAAGGACCTGATCAGGTTCACAGCTCAAGGCCGCCGCCGCCCGCCGCTTCACAGCAGCCCGCCGCCACCGCCCGCCAGCCAGACCTGACCTCGGCGCTTCACGCGCCATCGCACGCCGCTTGGCCCCGCTGGCTCCACCATGTCGAGGTCGCCACGGCCAGGGCGCTTTTCCTCGCGGCCCGAAGCCCCCGCCGCCGAGCACACCGCGCCGCCGCTTCCTGCCGGTTCGCTTCGCCCCCACGCCTGCTGCTCTCGGCGGATCCGGCGAGATCCGCCGAGGAGGTCTCCTGCCCCGATCCGCCCTCCTCGGCGCTCTTTCCCCTGTTGCCTCCGCAAGTTCTCCGCGAACTTTGGCCCCAGATCGATTTCCGGCGAACCCGAGGTTGCCCCTGCTTTCACTAAGTCCCCAGATTCCAAGATTATCATGCCATGTTTGACCTGTCAGATCTCTCGCATCC
This sequence comes from Aegilops longissima, assembly GCA_021605205.1. Taxonomy (NCBI): domain Eukaryota; kingdom Viridiplantae; phylum Streptophyta; class Magnoliopsida; order Poales; family Poaceae; genus Aegilops; species Aegilops longissima. The sequence goes on along the minus strand of JAHIAM010003699.1, from coordinate 42,892 downwards.
GTAGTCTGCTTTGCGCCTAATATGTCAAATTGTTCGCCTAACGAGTACATCATTTCATTCCATTGAATCATATTCATTTGGGATCATCTTGATGCCTGAATCTTTGTTGCAAAAGTGCTATGTGATGTTGATTTGCTGAAACTGGTATAACTTGATGATTTGTCATTTTTGTTGTATTTGATGTGTGCATCTTATGAACATGAGCTCTACATGTGTGTTGATCTATGTCATGCCATATTCACATTGGTGCCATCCATGTATTTTTGTGAGTTGTGTAGTGAGTGCATCAAGCTTGTTAAGTAGGGTACTTGCTGTTGCTGTTTTGCATGTCTGAATCTGCTATATCATGATGATATGTTAACCGCTTCTACAAGTCATTCTATGCATAACTGAGATGTTCACTAAGGGTGTTTTGTTTCTACATGTCTTGCACTATCCATCCATGCCCCTGATTGCATTTATAGCCTGCTGTATCTTGTTGTAATCTTGCTCTAAAATTGCTAAATAATGTTGTCACACTGCTACCATTATGTTCAATGTTCCCATGATTTTGTTAGTGATCCATGCACTCTATGAATTTGCTATTGCCATGCTTAGCTTCATAAACATGTCTTCTTACTGTTGGTTGCCTTGCCATGCCATGTATTGCTCTGTGGTGAGTGGTTCAAGTTCACCAACATGCCTACTTATTGTTGTTCCTGCCATGTATGAATCTGTCATATCTTTTGCCATGTTTACATGGGTGCCATCATATTTTATGATCCTTCTTGGCTCTTGGTCAGTAAGGAACATTTGTTCTATGCAATTAGTAGATTCATGCCATGCCTTTGTTTGCCATGTTAAGTTCCTGTAGCATGTTGTTTGATAGCTCTAAACATTGCAACCTGATGTTATTTCTGCTAAAGTCTGAAACTATTATTATTTGCAATCTTGCCATGTCATTTTGAGCATGTTCTAGTGATTTCTGGAGATAGCTCAGTGTTCATGTTTTGTAATGCTTTACCTTTACATCATGCCCATGCCTTTTGTTATTACGTTGAGATGCTGTAGCATAGTGTTCTGATGCTTGCAATATGCCTAGTTGCTGTTTTGGACAGCTTGTCCTTTAAACTTGTATAGAGTGTATGTGTTGAACCGCTGTCTGCTTTTGAGTGTTCTCTATATGAAACTTGCTTGATTTTGCATGTAGTTTCATATTATCATGTTGCATCCTTGTTTTGAGGTGTTTTCTTGTTGTTTGTATGCATTTTGCATCAATGCCATGTTTAACTTGTTGTGCTCATATCTTCTAGGCCGAGTCTCAATTAAATGAACTTTATATGTAACTTGACTAGAATTTCGTGTAGATCATCGTGGTGCATCTTAACTTGCTGTTTAACAACTTGAACTTAAGGTTTATTCATATCTGGACCAATTTCGAAATATGCATATGAGGACTTATCGGAATTGTTCTATGTTGCTTCCGGCCTCATTAAACTTGCTTTGATGTGTTGCTCTTGTATGCATCATCTCTTGCCATGAGTAGCTTCATGTAGTCTTGTCATGCATCATGCTTGGTTGTGCATCATGTCTTGTCTATGTGTGGTGTGTTTACTATGTTGTGTGCTTCTTCTTGTTAGTTCCGCTTGCTATGCATCGTGAGGATTCGCTCGCTCACGCTTGGTCCGCCTTCATGGCTTCTTCCGCTCGCCTTCTTCATGGACTCGTTTTTCTTCCTTATGGATTTCAGCCAAGATGACCGCTACCCTGGATCTCACTACTATCATTGCTATGCTAGTTGATTCGTTTTTTCGCTATGCTGCGCTACCTATCACTTGCTGCTCAAGCCTCCCAAATTGCCATGTCAGCCTCTAACCTTTTGCACCCTTCCTAGCAAACCGCTGTTTGGCTATGTTACCGCTTTTGCTCAGCCCCTCTTATAGCGCTGTTACTTGCAGTGAAGATGAAGGTTGTTCCTTGTTGAACATGGAGATGTTGTTCCTTGTTGAACATGTTTACTTGTTGGGATATCACAATATATCTTATTTAATTAATGCATCTATATACTTGGTAAAGGGTGGAAGGCTCGCCTTATGCCCGGTGTTTTGTTCCACTCTTGCCGCCCTAGTTTCCGCCATATCGGTATTATGTTCCCGGATTTTGCGCCCTAACGCGGTCGGGTGATTTATGGGACCCCTTGATAGTTCGCTTTGAATAAGACTCTCCAAAGAAGGCCCAACATTGGTTTTACCATTTGCCCCACCTATGCCCTTTTTTCCTTGGGTTTCGGAGCCCGAGGGTCATCTTTATTTAGCCCCCCGGGCCAAGTGCTTCTTCGAGTGTTGGTCCGAACCGGCAGACTGCTGGGCCACCACGGGCAACTCGAGGGTTGGTTTTACTCGTAGCTTGACTTATCCGGTGTGCCCCGAGAACGAGGTACGCATGTAATTCTATCGAGATTTGTCGGCACATCCGGCGGCTTTGCTGGTCTAGTTTTATTGCTGTTGAATGTCTTGTAGCCGGATTCCAAGACTGATCGGTCTTCCCGGGAGAAGGAATATCCTTCGTTGATCGCGAGAGCTTATCATGGGCTAAGTTGGGGCACCTCGTAGGGTTTGAACTTTCAAAGCCGTGCTCATGTTATGTGGCGATGGGAATTTGTTAATATCCGTTGTAGTAAACTTGAAGCAAACTCTTCTAAAATACACCAACCGTAAAGCGTAAGCGTGAGTGTCTCTTTTCGGGTTGATCGAGAGGAGAACACGGTTTCGGGTTATGTCTCGACGAAGTAGGAGTTCGTGATCACTTCTTGATCATTCCTAGTTGACGACCGCCTTTGTTTCTCTTCTCGCCCCATTTGCATGTATGTTAGCCACCATATATGCTTAGTCACTGCTGCAACCTCACCACTTTACCCCTTCCTTTCCCATTAAGCTTTGCTAGTATTGATACCCATGGTAATGGGATTGTTGAGTCCTCGTGGCTCATGATTACTACACCACCAGCTTGAAGGTACAGGTTATGCGATGATCATGACGTGAGAGCGATGTTTGCTTGTATTGGAGTTCTTCTTCGCTTCTTCTTCGATCAGGGATAGGTTCCAGTGTCGCAGCCCGGGCTAGCAGTGGTGGATGTCGTTGAGCTTCGTTTATGTTCCATCCGTAGTCGGATGTTGTTCTTGTATTTGATGTTGATGTATTCTTGTGGCATTTGTGCCTTATGTTTGTATACCTATGTATTATGTAATGTTGATGGAATGATATCCACCTTGTAAAGCTGCTTCAATATGCGGTCTATCCTTGGTGGGACCTTCGAGTTCCTTTTGGATAGGGTCGCATATTGGGCGTGACAGCTATGTCTGGGTCACTAGCAAGAGTGATGATTCCGTTGGGCCCGGGCATTTTGAGCTTCATGTACCCATAATGGTGTATAGCTTGAAAATTGTGAATGCTCTCTCGCCTCTAATAGAGCGTGGTATCCGCTGCTGAACGGGCCACTTGGAACGTGACTCTCCTCGGTCCTCAGAATTAACTCAGGTACGTAACACCACATCCAATGTGTTTTTTCCTGTACAACATGCTTCCCGATCGGGGATTATTCCTCTAAAGGTTGTGCTGCTTCGCTTCAATGCGGCTCCAGCCTATTTCCATTTTTTGAGGGTTTCTCATAAATGAGGTTCAATCCGGCCCCACCGGCCCATGAGTACCTTGGTAAGGCTAAAGCCGCCCACTATCGGATCGAGGACCAATGCGGCCGGTGCTCGGCTGTTCGGAATTTAGGTTCACATCGGCATTAAAGGTAATAGCCGTGTTACCCATCGGTTTATTGTTGCTACTTGGTAGACTTCGCAAGGCTACGGAGTGTTCGCTTCAAGATATTATTTGATGAGAAAGTCTCAAGACTGTTAATACTGTGACGGTATCCATGGGCGGTGCTCTAGAGCTAGAAGTTTTCGCCACTTTTGGCCACTCTACCGTAGTATCCAACATGCTCTAAGGCTATGAGTTGAGTGGCACCTCTCAGATTATGAATTTTACAGGTCCATTGAGCCATCCCTCCAAAGACGGTTCCATGCCCTATAAAGGGTTTTGCTTTCGGTTTTAACCCAAATGCCCGTCGATGATGCACCCTTTATTTCGGATCGGGTTGTATTCAAGGCCGATTGTCCCAAAATCTTGCTTCAGCTTTTCTGTGCGCTTCCATCACACAAGATTTTCATACTATGGACGCCAAGTCGGCAAAGCGTAATGTCACGGTGACTTATAGCGTTGAGGATCCTGTTGTCCCTCGCAATTATTGCGAAGAATGAGATTGCATCCTTCCTCAAGGCAGTCCTTTATCCTGTCCATAACCAGGAGGAATATGGCCCAAGAATGGCGCATCGCTTCATGGGTTCTTGCCAAATTTGAGATAGGTCGCCATGTTTGGGTGTGCGAGTGAACTAAATCCGAACCTCTCCCGATCTGAGACTTAAGGGCCAAGGAGATTCCAACTTGAAGCTTGGATTCTGGATGTTGTCCAATTAATCTAGCCCGACACCACTTTAGGTTCAGGCTTGAGTGACGCCCTCTCCTCCGCTGAATCGCATGGAGGGATCGAACCAATGTAGCTAGTCCTTAAGATAGAAGAAGGTCGCCAGATTGTTCCTCTACCACAGCAACATGGTGGGTAACCTAGGAGAGTTAATCTCTCTGATCGGTTTAGCCCAATCGATCATAGTCTGTAGCGACTCTGTGATATTGGCGCGTATCCAAGAGCTCGTTAAGGAAGAGAGCTCCAGCGATCTAACTGCCTCGTGAGTTCCGAAGTTAACGGAAGACTTCTTTCGATGACCCGAGAAGTCATCGCTTGCGCTGGCGTTCAACAGCGGTCATAAGATAACCGCTTAGCCGGAGAGTTTGGCCGACAACCAAAGCTTTTTAGTAATAGTGCCGCTTTAAAGACGGATGAGGCATCCTTCCGACGCGCGCGGCAATAGAGGAACTCTCAATGAAATCACCAATGTCGGTGTCAAACCGCGGATCTCGGTAGGGGGTCCCGAATCAAGCGCCTAGGCGGATGGTAACAAGAGACAAGGGACAAGAGCTTACCAGTGTTTGGGCCCTCTGATGGAGGTAAACCTACCCCGCTTGATTAATATTGATGATATGGGTAGTACAAGACTAGATCTACCATGAGATCAGAGAGGCTAAACCCCAGAAGCTAGCCTATGGTATGATTGTTGTTCGTCCCACGGACTAAAACCCTCTCGTTTATATAGGCATCAAGAGGGTTAGGGTTACACAGTAGTCGGTTACAATGGTAGGAGATCTACATATCCAGACGCCAAGCTTGCCTTCCACGCCAAGGAAAGTCCCATCCAACACGGGACGAAATCTTCAATCTTGTATCTTCATAGTCCAGGAGTCTGACCAAAGGTCATAGTCCGGCTATCCGGACACTCCCTAATCCGGGACTCCCTCAGCACCCTTCGGCTGGAAGGGCCTGCCAGCCCACACGTGCGACGGGATGTCGCCGCAGATCGGGGCCCGCCACTTCAAGGCCGCCCAAGGGGTGGATCTTCAGGGTTCGAGCGGGCCGCCGCTTCCGACGGCAGCTTCGCGACGCCGTTAAGGTGTGATAATCACGGGGCGTGGAGGAGTGGCCACAGTTAATCCTACGTCCCCCACGCCTCACCTCCTCGGCTTCGCCGCACGAGGCTATAAGTAGGAGGAGGAGGGGGAGCGACAGACGCTTGCACGCTCGCCCCCGCTCCGCCATTTTCTTCCTCTTCCTCTCTCTCTGTCGCAGCTTCTCGCCGCCGCTGCCCTTCCGCTTAACGCCGCTTTCCTGCCGCTTTCCATCCATATGGCACCGTCCAGCCCTCGATGGCTCCAATGTCCACGAGGACCACGCCGATTTCTCCGCAAGACACGGCAGCTTGCCGGGCACGGATTATAAAGCGGGTCCGCTCGCCGCCGGAGAAGGAGATCTCGCCGCGCAGGAGGAGGACGAAGCGGTAATCTTTCGCCGCACCGCTCGCGCGGTGTCGCTTTGCCGTGAGCGGATTCTTCCGCACCTTTCTTGAGTTCTACAATCTCCACCGCACCACCTTACTTCCAAACATGGTGATGTCATGCGGCCTTCGCCACTGCGGCGAAGGCTTCCTTGGCATCCTCCCCACCTCGAACTCGAGGGAATTCTTCCACCCAAGCTCGGCACCGCTGTCAGCGGGCGTGTTCGCCCCATGCGGTGCCTTCATCTCCGTATGGAGATCGCGACAATCCATTTCCGCCCCATCGTGTTGATCCAAATGGTGAAGCTCTAGCAAAATCTTACTTCTACGTGAAGAATGTCCTCCGCAAGGCGATTTCACAATCTTCCAGCTTATATAGCCGGGTCCGCTCACCGGAGGCAGCCTTCATGGTCCTACCGAGCCAGTCGCCGTTTTCACTGGCTGCTGCACGCCGTGACGGTTCGGTGATGGTCCAATCGAAGGCTCGACCGGGCCGACTCTAGTTAGCCTTCGTGGAGCGCCGGTGCTCCCACCCAAGGCCGACCTCACATGATTTGCCGATGAGTGGTCGTTTTCCGAGTCGGCTAAGCACCAAGGAGATGCCTCATGACGAGGTATCTTACATGGTGAATTATATCGCCAACAAAGAAGCTCAACGAGGAGTGGCGGTTCGCAAGGAGTCGATTTCGCCAATCCTCCGCCTTCTGTAAGCTTCCTTCTTTTCTTCTTCTTGTTGCCGAAGTTCATAATGGCCGACTCTTGATTAGTCGGCTTGTTTTTAGCGTAGCCCTCTTCAACCGGGCGGCCGGAGCTGGGTGGAGCGCCGTTCGTCCCCTCGATCGCTGACGGACGACTTGGACGATCCCGACTTAAGGACGGCCACTGGACGACTACGCCGTCAGGGGGAGGCGGTGAGGCAGGCAGCGCTGGCTCGCGTCCGCCTTCGAGGACTGGCTGGATGACGACGAGGACGGTTGTTCCGGCCGCCACCAGTCTCCGATCATCAAGGCGCTGGCTCATCTATCGCGCCGGCTGTTCGTGGTGGCGCTGCAGAACGCTGGTCAAGGCCCTTCTTTGGCAGTCGGGTCAAGAGGCCCAAGGGTTCTGCGGCGTGACCAGGGGACGAGGCGGCCGCCAAGGCAGCCGCAAGGTGGTGAAGCAGCCAAGCAGCGGTTTCAAGCGTAAGTGTCGATTTTCTCACGCCTTTCTTTTTTCTCTTGGTTGGTATTCTTCAAGCTTTTTGCTTGACTTATCAAACAGGCACCGCTCGAGTTGGCCCCGCCGCGGCCCATAGTTGGAGCGGCGGAGGGAGTCGCAGACGCCCACCGCGTGGATCCCCGTGCCGATCTCCTATCGGTGACGGAGTGGAACACGCGGGAGGCGCGGGAGGAGCAGGAGGCGGAGGAGTAGAGGGCAGTTCAGGAGACGAGGGAGAAGTCGGCGGAGGCGCAAGCCGACGCATCGGCCAAGGCTCAGGCGGAGGCAGCGGCCGCGGAGAAGGCGGCGGAGGCCATGCATAACCAGCCTCCGCAGCTCATCATCCCCCTTCGCACCGTGGCCCCCGATATTCCGGTGTCCCCGCCAGAGGAAACCGGCCGCGATCGGCTGGCAATGGAGAGGGAGGAGGGCGACACCGTTGTCCTGGAGGGGGAGGCGGCACCGCCAACGCCGAATGGAACGGGCCAAGGCGGCTGGCCTGACATGCCGCCTGAGCAGCCGGCTGGAGGAGAGCCGACTGTGAGGGTGGATCTTGTGGTCCTGTCGCCGTCTCGTCGACGCGCGGGAATGCGACTTCAGCGCCAGAGCCGCAGAAAGCGGCGGGCTTCAGCTCGTCGGCCCAGGATCTGGAGATGGCCAGCGCCAGCTCGCCCGGGTGGATGTCGGGCGGTGGGACGGCCGTGCTGAACGTGGCGGCGCAAGATGTCCAGAACCGGCTTCAATCCCAGGCCGTCGCGCTGAAGTAGTATACTCAAGAGTTTCTTGCGACACGGACGGCCATTCGGGTGAGTCCTCCCGCTTTTCGTTGATTACTCTTGATTTCTTCCGTATGGCGGTCACACCCACCGGGTGTAGTCCCCGAAGTTTCGAGTCGGTCCGAGCAAAGCGGCTTGGAATTTCTTAGTAGACTTCGATTGTTGTCTTGTTCTTAATCGCACCTCTGTCCTATTTGCGGGAATATCACAACCTCCGCGCGGCTGCTTTCAACTCCCAGGCACAGGACTTGAACCAGAAGGCCACTAATCTGTCCGAGAGCCGGAGTAAGTGCTTCATTTTTTATCTCATGTGGGGGCGCGTCAGTGCACCCACTTGTCGGCGTTCTGGGAACGGGGGTCCCCAGACTTGCTCGCCATGCTGCTCAAGGCGTGGCTCAAACGAGGCCCGGACAGCCCATCTTCATCAACGCAGCTCAAGACCTCGCGAGGGGCCAGATTGCTGGGCGGACGACCAGGAGCTTCTCGCACGGCCTCACAAAGGCTGGCTCATGAGGAGGCGGAGATTTCAAGGTAGGGTACTCGCGAGGTGCCCAAGACGCAAGCCATGACGCACCAAGGGCGCCTGGGCTGGCGCAGCCCACAAGCAGCCCTCCTTTCCTCTTTGGTGCAAAGGAGCAAGCGCAGCGAGAGCATCAAGCAAAGGCATCCGCTTCGCAACGAGACCAAGACCAACCCCAACGGCAGGAAGGAGTCATCGAGCCCAAGCAAAGGCCATCACCAGAGCCTTTGGCGTGACGAGGACAAACTTTAGTCAGATAAGTGTACCATGTTCCCTTCAAATGGCCAATTGTTGGCGCCTTCCACTCAATATTTGGGAAGAGGCCCAGGCCTTTGCCTATAAATAGGAGTAGCCACCACAGTGGTAGGAGATCGCCCCTGGATGAGATCCGAATCCAGAGAAAGACAGAGACCCGATCCTCAAGCTAGAGCGACGGACACCACCTAGCAGTTCACCACACCCACCAAGAATGCATCATGAGGCTGTTCTTCTTTGTACTGCTCTCATCAGCCCCTGCAGGCAATCCACCACGCCACAAACTAGAGTAGGGTATTACACCACAACGGTGCCCGAACTAGTATAAATCTTGTGTCTCTTGTGCTGTTCTCTTTAGTAGTTTAGGTCCCAGCGATTCGGCGAGGTGCGAGACGGTGGAAGGTTGATCTCGCGCGCACCCCAGTTGTTCGAACTCAAGGGTCCGCCGAACCCAAAATCCGACACCACTGGGTGTAGTCCCCTGAGATTCGGCCGATCGCCGAGCAGCCGGTCGGATCTTTCCCGACGACTTCTTCCTTATTGCTTTTTTCTTCTTCTTCATATCCGAGGGGCCAATGCCGACTTGAGGGTGCAGCTAGGTAGGGCCTGCATCGCCTTGGCGCCAGGGAAGCCGAGTGCAAAGCCTTGGCTCAGGAACGTGATCGCTTGGCCAAAAACTGGCCGACCCGGAGGAGAGCCATAAGGCGGCCCCGAAGATGGCGCAGGATAGTGAGGCCGCCCTCAAAGCCGAATATGAGACCGAGGCGGCAAGCTGGGCCGAGGCGAGGCAAGCACTGAGCGAAGGCTATGGGCGGATTGAAGATTTGATTGACTGTAGGCCGCTTTTCTTCGGCCCCTTTGCTTGCCCCCCACCATCTGGTTTGTCTTCTCGACTTTGTGCTACTTCTTTCTTCTTGTGCAGATTACTTTCCTGGTTACTCCGCTGTCGCCAACTAAGCCATCGAGGCCCACCACGCCCTCTCCGGAGGGTTTTTACTGCAGATCCTATGTATTCGATCAGAGACACTCAGTCACCGCAGCCTCCCACAAAGCTATCTCAGACTCAGAAGAAACAAAGGTAATCAGCCAACCCAGACGTCCGCTAGGCCAACCACTTGGCGCTGGGCGATGGGCGATGTAGCACCTGCTAACACGATGAACACAAGTGTCACATGAGGGGCTCCTCCCAAAATGCTCTCACAGCCATCAGGCCAAAACCTGAGTTCTATTCATGCAGGTAATGGAACAGGGACAATACATAATCAGTCGGATAAATCCCCTATCGCGCCCTCAGAGCACCTCCCGAAGTCGTTGCCGGTGTCGCTGGCCTCGCCACATCGCTCTGCGGGTCATCGGCGCGCTGGTCGCCACCACGCTGCCCTCATCGGCAGCCATGATCACGCCTGCCGTTGTCCGGCGAAGGCCCGCACGAGAGCATCCACATTGTCTTCCACCCAAGGCGCCAGTCGCCTTGACGGCCTAGGGCAATCGGGCGATAATCGGCCAAAGTCGGGGGGGTCCATGTCCGGAAATGGTCAAGACACGAGAAAAGGCGCGCTTAAGCAGCGCGCTCCTCTCCTCCACCAACCTATTGGCCCCGACCGATCAAGGCCCAGCCAAGGCCACCACGCTGGTGAAGAACTGAAGGTTGCCGGCGAGTTAATCAAGGCGGCTCGCCAACCGCCGCCTCGCAGATATTACCTAAGGTCGCTGGTTTTTTCCCCTGAGCGTGGTGGCATGGGGCCGTGTTCATGCTCCAGATTCGCCACGACGATCTCGCCTGCATTCTGGCGCTGGGCGACGGCCTCGGCCTCCTCCACCTGCTACGAAGGAGCGCCGGCCCGAGAGGTGGTTGACTCTCGCGCCACCTCGAGGGCGGCCCAAGAGCATCGCCCGCCGCCCGCCGCCTCCAGCTTGGCCTCAAGGCAGCTGTCCTGCCTCAGCCTCGCCTTGATCAACCCCAGCCTTTCAAACTCGCCGAGGTTCGAGCGCTGCCGCCACCCGGGCGTCCGACCTCCAGACGCGGGCTTCCTGCAGCGACCTCATCCTATGCCCGCCGCCAAGCGCCTCGCTCCAAGCGCCAGATTGCAAGGCGCTCGGGCGGCTTTGCCGCCAACGCCTCACGCTTCGAGCTCCGCCGGTCGCCGGAGGCCACCTTCATCGACGCGAGAGCTGCCTCACGAGCTCCACTTGCTCCTCGAATGAGTGACACCGCCGAGTTCCCGTGCCCGCCTCCTTCGCTGCCTCTCGTCGCCTGTTAGCTTCCTGGCCTCCTCGACGCCCGAGAACAGGCCTCCCGAGAGGCTGCCACGCGCCTTGGCCTCTTCATCATCAAGATCGCACAGGAAAGCGCAGGGCGACAAGCCTTCCAGCTCAGGCTCATGGCCACGAGCAGGCCTCGCCTCAAGGCGCTGCCTTCACGCAAGTTTTCACCAAGTAGGCTCACCGCATCAGCCGCCTTCAAGAAATCTCATGGCGGCGCGGCGCTTCCCGGGCGCGCTGCACGCCCTCCACACTATCAACCGCCCAGCGGGCGCCAGAGCCACGAACCAGCATTCTCCGGCAGGGGCTGGGCTGGCACTCGCGACGGCCAGGTGCGCCACTAGAAGCCCGCCCGAGCCAGCCCATCCTCAGACGGGGGCGCAGGAAGCGCCACAACCAATCGCCGCCCACGACCAGGCGAGAAGCCCACGACAAAGAAGATGCACGGAAGGCTCAAGGGCACGGCGGCCACGACGCTACCAGACGGTTCACTTCGCCGCCTCACCACAAGGGCTCCACCGCTTGGAGCACTCAAGGACGGGAGGGGCGGCCGAGGGGACGGCTCACCCGCCTCCGTGAGCTCGGCAGAAGGGGTCTGCAGGCAAGGATCAAGCATAAGCAGCAGAAGAATCAGGAGCTGGAGAAGGAGAAGGCTTACTCATCGCTGGCGGCATTTCCCACGCTTCAAGAAAGCGATAAGGGTAATCATCGCCAGTGGCCTCCTTTCTTCCGGAGGGCCTCAAGTTCACGCGAAACGACTCCAAGATTTGAGGCAGGGTCAGCTCAAGGCGAGGGAGAAGCATCAAGGCGACTCATGCTGTGGGCGCCCGCCTCGACGTGGCGCTGTTGGTCGCCTCACCAAGAGAAGCAGTAGGGCCTGGGCTCCATCCGCAGGGGCCATGGGCGGCTGCCCGCCGCCTCACCAAGGCGGCATGAGCCTCGTGAGCTGCTCCTCATGAGCGCCGCCTGACGCTGCCACCCCGGGGGGGTCCTTCGGCTCGGGCGGCTCAGGCCTCCCTGCCCGCCACTTGAGGAGGAGCCGATGGGCCGATCGAAGGGCTGTCACCATCACTCGATTCTCGCGAGGCCCTCGAGACCAGGGGCGCGCCCCATTCATCAAGATAGGCATCCGTTCACAAAATCACCCCTGCTTCCGCAGAGGTACAGCAAGGCCCCCATGTCGGATGCCACCGGGTTGGGGTCGCCAACAGACCAGGAGTACTTTCTCAGCGCCAGCGCCAGATTCTTCCCGAAGCCTCATACGATCACCAGTTCACCAAGGCCCACATCCGTGGGAATGGCGTTGGAGAGGAGCAACGCGCACATCAGAACTCCTTCACCACCTTGGGCGCCACACAAAGAAGCAACCTCAAACGCTGGCGGCCGGCCAGACAAAGATGAGCCGAGGGCTTGAAAGCGCCTCCCCCCCCCACCTGAATTGGGGACAGCAAAGCAGGTTGGCTCGAGAAGGTGGGGCTGGGCACCCCACATCCACGACAACCACCTCTCAAGGAACTCAGCCGCGGGCGGAGGCAGGCTGAGTCGATCCCTAAGGTCACTGTCTCGGCGCTGCGACGAAGCTCACGCACACCGAGCATTGGTTGGGGCCGATAAGGCGCAGAGAAGAAGTGGCGCAGCAAGGCAACCAAGGAAGGATGCCCATCATTGCTTCACAAACGAAGGCGAAGACCGAGAGGAGAGTGATGGACTAAGGACCCAGATGCATCATGTGGATCTGATAGTGGGAAAGCACGGCATTGAAGAATCAGAGAAGGGGGGAACCAGCCCCGCCCACAGGGCATCAGCAAAATACCGGACCTCAATGACTATCCTGTCAATGGAGAAGTGGGACGCGGGCCAGGCCGTCATCCTCCCGCATTCGTTGAAGGTGGTGGCTAGAGCCGAACTAACCTTGCCCAAGCCCTCTAGATTGAGTATGATCGACGGGTCGACAATGGAGGCTGCCGGGCGGCGGCGCGAGCGAGGCGGAGGCATTGTGTTTTTCCCTTTCCCCTTCTTCGCTTGAGCCATGGCGATTGAAAGGGGAGGGGGAGGTCTGAGATTGATTGAAAATGGAAGCTGGAGTTCGAGAGGGGAAGGACAGGGCGCACGAGCAGCAGAGAGGGAACGGATGTACAGCAGCGGTCCGCTTAGCAAGGCACGAAATAAGGAGGCGGGGGGAACAAGTGCCACCACGCCCAATCAACCGCCACGCTGGCGCCTAAGGTCAAGAGCTGCTAGGGCCCGCGACGCTCAGACTTGCCCTTTCGCCTCTCGCCGCCAAGTCTGGGCGTGTCGGGCCCGGGCTACTGTCGGCGCTCGGGAATGGGGTCCTTAGACTTGCTCGCTCGCTGCTTGCGGCGAGGCTCAAAGGAGGCCCAGACAGCCCATCTTCATCAACGCAAGCTCAAGACCTCGCGAGGGGCTGCCTCGGGGAGGACGACCAGAGCTTACTCTGTGCACAGCCTCGCAGTGCTGGCTCATGAGGAGGCGGAGAGTTCAAGGCAGGGTACTCGCGAGGTGCCCATGACGCAAGCCATGATTTACCAAGGGCGCCAGGCGGGCGCCAGCTGCACAAGCAGCCCCTCCTTTCCTCTTTGGTGCAAAGGGAGCCAACAGCAGCGAGAGCATCAAGCAAAGGCATCCGCTTCGTGCAACGAGACCAAGACCAGCCCCAACGGCTGGAAGGGAGTCATCATGGAGCCCAAGCAGGCCATCACCAGAGCCTTTGGCAAAGCGAGGACCAACTTTAGTCAGATAAGTGTACCCGCTGTTCCCTTCAAATGGCCAATTGTTGGCGCCTTCCCGCTCAATATTTGGGAAGAGGCCCAGGGCCTTTGCCTATAAATAGGAGTAGCCACCCACAGGGTAGGGAGATTGGCCCCCGGATGAGATCCAGAATCCAGAGAAAGACAGAGACCCGATCCTCAAGCTAGGGCGATGGGACACCACCTAGTAGTTCACCACACCCACCAAGAACAGACCCTCGCGAGGCTGTTCTTCTTTGTACTATTCCTCATCAGCCCCAGACGCAATCCACCACGCCACAAACTAGAGTAGGGTATTACACCACAACGGTGGCCCGAACTAGTATAAATCTTGTGTCTCTTGTGCTGTTCTGTTTAGTAGTTTAGGTCCCAGCGATTCGTGAGGTGCGAGATGGTGGAAGGTTGATCTCCGCCACACTCCCAAAGGTTCGAACCTCAAGGGTCTCATTGAACCCAAAATCTGCACCACTGGGTGTAGTCCCGAGATTCGGCCGATCACGAGCAATGGGACGGATCTTTCCCGATTTACTTCTTCCTTATTGCTTTTTTCTTCTTATTCATATTTGAGGCCATGCCGACTTGAGGGTGCAGCTAGGTAGGGCCTGCACCGCCTTGGCGCCAGGAAGCCGAGTGCAACGCCTTGGCTCAGAACGTTATCGCCACAAAAAACTGGCCGACCCGAGGAGAGCTTACAGGCGGCCTCAAGATGGCGCAGATAGTGAGGCCGCCTCAAAGCCGAATATGAGACCGAGGAGGCAGCTGGGCCGAGGCGAGGCAAGCGCTGAGCAAAGTCTATGGGTGGATTGAAGATTTGATTGACAATGGGCCGCCTTCTTTCTTCGGCCCTTGCTTGCCCCCTCGCATCCGGGTTTGTCTTCCGACTTTTTGCTACTTTTTCTTCTTTGTGCAGATTACTTTCCTGGTTACCTGCTGCCGCCAACTGTTATCGAGGCCCACCGCGATGCACGACGGCAGTAGGGGTTGAGATCGCACCGGATGCTGGGGCCGGTCACTTGAGGAGCAGCTTCGCGATCTGCCTGGCCTGCAGCCTGCTCACCGATGCTCACTGCCTTCAAAGATGTCGTATGCAGTGCTGGCCGCCTCCGCCCGGCGAGGTCGCTCTCGCAGCCCCACCAGACTGCCGACCGGCCGGAGGTTGCAATGGCCGCCGAGGCCCGGAAGGGTTCCCGCAGCTCGGTCCGCACTAGGCGGTGCTAGAGTTCGTCCGAGCTTGGTATCCTAGGCTGAACTTGGCCCACCGAGCACTGGCGTGGAGGCCGACGAGGAGCCGGAGGCGGTGCGGCCGGCTATCATCCAACAGGTTTCGGCGATCGCTGACACACCGGCTACCAAAGGTTTTGCCTCGAGGTAAATGATGACGGCGTTGCTCAGTCGGAGGAGTGGTTCGGGCTGAACCCGGCAGAAGGTGAAGACCCGGCAGAGGAGATCGCTTCCAGCGACGAGGGCAAAGAGGAAGAGGGGTAGGATGGTGAAGACATCGTGCCAGACGGTGAAGCGACCAGCCAGCCTCAGCTTGATCGTGCCTCCAGCAACGAGGTGCGTGCAAGCGCGCCGCCTGCAAGAGGTGACGGTCATGCCGAGACTCGCCACCGCCACCCTCTAGCCAAGACTACTGCCTCCACTAACCTGCCCGACTCACCTGCTGTTCTTTGGCCTAATCCGCCTTTTTGCTTTCCGCTCGTCACATTTCTTTGAACAATTTTTATTAAATTTATGTAGTTCCACCCAATCGGGTGTATTCAAACTATGTTGAATGCTGGCCTTCAAGGCCTTTTGTGTAAATATAATCATGCATGTGCTTGGCTTCCGCTCATATTTGCTTTTCATCCTTTGGTTGTTTCTTTGCCGCCCCTCCTTGTCGCCGCTTTTCCAAATGGACAGTCTGCCTCACACTTGTGGGTCGGGAAGGCTTGGCCGCTTGGGAGGACAAGTACTTGAGCTTTCTTAGATTGCAGCAAGGTGAAAGGAAGACGGTCACCGGTTGCTCCCGACAAATAATCGACGCAAGGGTGGGGAGGCTGGCTTGTGTTATATAAGTTCGTTAGTCCTTAGCCGCTTTTCATGTGGGCATCCTTTCTTGCTTTTTGCTCTGCTAGTCGGACAATGATTCTTCGAGCTATGCACTTTCGACAAGAGAGGGCTTGGGTGCCGCACACTACTTGTTTGATCACAGTAGAACTTGAATATAACTTATATGGCAAGTCCCTCAGTCGACCGATCGAACCCGTGCTCTGACGAGAAACAAAATGTAGTAACATAATCATAGGCATGATACTCATCATACATAGATAAAGAGGGTAGTCCCTAGTGTTTCTCGGAGGGCCGTTGTCTCGCATTTCTACACTATAAAAAATACACTTCCGTGATGATACGTGTTTGTCACAAGAGGTCGCTTTTTTGTCATGCATGTACATCCATGACAAATTTATGATGTAATCAAGATAGTCATACCGTGTCGTCAGAGAAGTGTTCCATGACATTACCAAAATTATCATCACGGAAGTGTCCACTTCCATGACGATAAATCGCGCACGTATAAGCTTTCAGCAAGGGTGACCGACACGCGGCATCCACCGTAATGGAACGCCGTTAAGCTTATCGGGTCGGGTTTTGATCCGATAACCCGTTAACAGCCCCGACCAATGGGAAATTTCCACGGTAAAATTCTTATTGGCTGGACGAAACACGGTCACCGCTGCTGGGTCGATAGGCGCCTATGATATGTCGACACGCGCACGCCCACCATCGCCCATTTAGCTTACAAAGCCGCCCGCTTGACTTGGTCAAAAGTTAACGGGCTGGCCCATGAAAAGCCTGTTAACGGTCTCTTCAAGAATAGCCCATTTTACGCCCGTTAACTCACGCACCCATTAGGCACTAAAGGAAATCGCCCAACAACGCCATGTGGGCCATCGAATATAACACCAGCCCATTTCACTTTCGCCCATGTATGGCCCACGACGCCTTTCGCCCATATGAGGCCTTTCAGATCTTTCGCCCTTTACACGCCCACGGTGACTCTAGCCCATAATGAACAGTAATTTTCTTTGTACCCGCTAACGCCCGCGATTTACATGGGCCGCTCCAGCCCGTGTTAGCTTTCGCCTATTGACGGCCCATACGCTCTGGGCCCTTTTCGCCCTCGACATTTCCGCCCACA
Organism: Aegilops longissima; assembly: GCA_021605205.1. Classification (NCBI taxonomy): domain Eukaryota; kingdom Viridiplantae; phylum Streptophyta; class Magnoliopsida; order Poales; family Poaceae; genus Aegilops; species Aegilops longissima. The sequence goes on along the minus strand of JAHIAM010003699.1, from coordinate 25,959 downwards.
TCGCCTGTTTCCCTATGGGCCAAATTCGCCCATGGCAAGAGTCGGCCCACATCGGCATAGCCCCAAATGGGCCAAATTCGCCCATGGCAAGAGTCGGCCCACATCGCCTCAGTTACCCTAATGGGCCAAATTCGCCCATGGCAAGAGTCGCCCGCTTCGCGCCAGCCTGGCCCTATATTCTCGCCCATTAACGACCCGCTATGCCCGTGATGTAATTAAGCTTTTGCAGTCCTATGGCCTATTAACGGCCCGTTAACGGCCGGGCCGATACCAATTACGCCTGACACGCCCATGTAGACCCATTTATCCGACGCCCGAGGCCCACCGACATAAAGCCCATTTATCGACGGCCCGAGGCCCACCGACATAAAGCCCATTTATCGACGGCCCGTAGGAGACCCATGGATCCTACGGCCGTGATATGGCCCATGGTAGTTGCGCCACTAGCAAACCAGGGAAAAGAAGACTAGGAAATAAATAAGGTCAAACTAACGCTAGGCTATTAAGGCGATTGCACAGATTACATCCACTGCATCAAAGATCGCCACCAAAGGCAAATATAGGGAACACCCTACACTATACAAAATGGCTTGTTGTTTTCTTCAGCCGGTGGCTGCACGTTAAGAATAAATTTTGTATCGCACCAAAACAAATTACAACTATATAACAAAAGGAAGGTTGGCATAAAACTTAACAGCCTAGCGATAAATGCACCACCGTAAGTTCGTAAGCTCGGTTCATTTGACCTGATCGTTACGCTTTCATGTTGTATTGTCCGATGGAGCACCATAACCTCGCCTTCATTTCCCTAGGCTCTCGAACAACATAGCAAATGTCCGATAGTCCGTTTCAAAACCATGCATATCTTGACGACATTGAGCAATGTTTCTCCTTGTTTCACAAAGGGCCTCTCGTTAGGGAATGGACTTGTGTCTCGAGCGCAGATACAACATTGCTTTGAGCTTGCATATCTTGATCATGAGGCAGTTTGGACGATATTGCCTTAACAACCAACCCAAGATACGCAGAACGTGCTTTTGGCACTGTTAGTGGACAGGTACTGACCCACTGCAGCAAGAGTTGACATTGCGGTTATAGTTGCCTCGCCACCTTCAGAAGGTGGCGGTTCCACCATTTTTTCCATAGCTCGCTGAAAAGTTGAGGTTTTACATTAGTAGTACCAGAACAGAAGATATTAAGGAGGCAGCAAAACCAAACAAAATAGCTTTGGTCTATATACAAAACTTATTCTGGTGAACCCATGTAAAATATTAGTTGTATTTTATTGCAAAGTACATAATAAAACCAGGTTCCAAACATATGACCATGTACCATCGCTAATGTATTGTCTATTTCTTCACATTGTATTGAGGGCTAAGGATAAAGAGACGAAGTTTATAATACGGTAAGCATAGTATGACATCATTCATATCACAAAACAACCGAGAATGCATAAACATGCAATTGTAACGTTGTGTGGGCAAGTCCAAGACGGAACTAGATTACGGGTCAAGATCAAAGGAACATCACCCTCCCTTTTAAACCTTGTAAGGTGCAATGATACGCTAAGACAATTGTGTATAAAATTGAAAAGAGTAATAGACATTGGCTGCAAACCATGCAGTTCAAGGCACAAGTCGAGTAAGTAGTAGTTAAAAGGCATGAGGATTAAGGACTTACAACGGCGGCTTTGACCTTCCCTTCTTCTTGCTGGTGTGACACCCTTGAAGATTTCCACAACATTTGGTTCAGTACTTTTGGTCCTTATGGCTTTCCTCCTGCATTTCAACAAGTCAATATAGATCTGATAATATGGTACAGCGAAAAGAGTGAAACAACAGCTAATTACAAGAGCCTCGCAGCAGCAATATAGCTACGAGATCCTGTCGTCTGTTGAATTTCACTTTCAGACGGTTGGCCTTGTTCTTTGAACAGTTCACCTACAAGAAGATAGATTTGTGTGGCACATGCGCCAATAGGACTTCAACATGTGATCTGATCACATATATATAATGTACCGATACTTCGGATCGCACCAGTGTTTAACAAGGCCCTCCAGCCTTCATCCGATATATTTTCCATCGAGATGTTTGGGAAAGTTCACCGTTAGCCTTGCCTTCAAAGTGAGTTTTCCTCAAGTTATACCGACATCGCCGCAGAAAGCAGACTTGAAAACATGGGTGCAAGCTTGTCCGGTTGCATCATCTTGGCTATCCAACTTGAACCTCATCTGTGAAAATTATGGGAGTCTCATTATCAAGAACCTAGAAAGTATGGGATGAGCAAGACGATATTACTAGTTTCCATACATAACCATACTTACGTATAAATGGTCGAGGAAGGTGTTGAACTGGTTTCGCTTTTGTCATTCCTGCATCAATCCATGTTGGGAGGATACGACATGACACCTAACGGCAACCGCTGCCTCGATACTAACTTGGCTGACTCATAGCATCACGTGGCCTTTTAAACCTGCCTCAAAACGGATCTCCATTCTTCCTCCTCTAGATTTAGTTAACCTATCGAGCATTATCCCCGATGTTTGTTTCTCTTGCGCCTAGGTGCTAGTCCAACAACGAACATAGGAAGTGTTAGTGTACATCAAACCGTGAGACTACATATAAAGAAGCATGCAATCAGAATTTGACTCCAAAGAACTACCTTCTTGCTGTTGAAGCTCACAAGGTTCATCTGATATTGCCAACTCGCCTTGTGTCAAGAGTGCTTGGGAAGTAGTGTCGTGGCAAGGGAGCTTGGGAACGTGTTGCTAGCTTCAGCTTGACGACGAGTATGTCGTGCAACCGGTAGTACTGTGGTAGGTGTTGCAAGAACTAGGGCTGTCTCTCGCTTGTTTGGTGGCAGCTATTTGTTTCGCTTGGCTTTTTTGCAGCTCGTAGCATGGGATGCCGTGTTTGTAGAATTTTCCGCTGGACTTTCACCTTCTATTGCACCATCGCATCAAAGCAGAATCTGCAGGATTCATCCGCTTTCATTCCCCGCCATTCTGTGTTTCTTCCTCTTCTCTCGTGCCATGTTAAGTCAAGTTTACAAGAAAACGAATAACAATTTAGTTCTTCGTAACAAATTGATGCGTGATGCGATTAACTGAACTTTGATGTTAGACAACCACATGATAGGAGGATGTAATATGTATGAAAACAGACGGAAGAGATAACCGTAACTATGATGTGTAAACTAAGAAGAAGACATTTCACCAAATTAGAAGCAATGCAATGGAAGGTAGACACCATATGAAAGATGCTACAAATATCGCTTCCGCCAAGTTAATGTTGTCTCATCATAAATGGCGCTTAAACAAATGTGAAGAAGACAAGAAATAAATCATATGCAAGATGCAAACAACATCACACTACCATGTTAGAGGTCTCTCGTCATTAGTGCCATTGCATATTCACAGCATTGCATATTCACAGCTTATGATGTGTAAACTAAGGAGAAGGCATTTCAACAAATTAGAAGCAATGAAAGCTAGACACCATATGAAAGATGCAACGAATATCACTCTACCAAGTTAAAACTGTCTCGCCATAAGTGCCATTTCAACAAATTAGTAGTACAAGCTAGAAAAGAATGTGAGATGTAACCTATATCACACCAAGTCAAACGTGTCTTATGATAAGTGATTGTTGCAGGTTACACAACAGTAGTAATTTGATGTAAGAACATGGTGTGATAGACATATATTGTATGTTCTAGAAACAGAACACGGTCTTATTCAAGTATAATGTGTAAAGTAAGCAGATGGAATTCAACAAAATTAGAAGCAATACAAGCTAGACATCACACATAACATGCAACCACATATAACAGTGCAAGTTAGAGGGAGCACCATGATGCTGCACTAGGGGAGACGTGCTCATCATAAACACAGCTTTGTTGAGTGTCTATGCATGTGTTGTCTTGGAAATCATCTTGGGGTGTGGAGGAGTAGAAACTGAGAGGCCCTCCGCTTGAAGGAGCACCTTTATCCGCTGCCTTGCTAACTTCCTTCCGCTTTATTGATTTTGAATTGTCAAGTAAAACCGACAAGAAAAAGCAATAAAATTCTCTTCGTAACTCATTCATGCATGATAACGACAATCACTACTTTGATGTAAGGCAAACACATGATACCAGGATGGAATATGTACAAAAACAGGACGGCATGGCATGTTCACAACTGTTTGTGTAAACTAAGGTAAACCATTCCAGCAAATAAGAAGCAATGCAAGCTAGACACCACATGAAAGATGCAACCAATATGACTCGCCAAGTTAAAAGCGCCCCATCATAAATGGAATTTCAACAAATTAGAAGCAAAGATGCTATAAATCATATGAAAGATGCAACTAATATCGCACCGCATATACTAAAGGTGTCTCACATATTGATTGATGCGGATACAAAAAACAATAGTTTTATGTAAGGACATGCTTAATAGATGATGTACTATGTACTAAATACAGAAGGCATGTCACATTAACAGTATAATGTCACATTTACAGAGTATAAGCTAAGCAGACTAGCACATGCAGCTTTAACCAGATTGGAAGAATTACAATCTAGACACCATATGCAACATGCAACCACATATCACGCTGCTGTTAGAGCAAGCACTGCGATGCTAGTGTAGGGAAATGTTGTAATCAACTACAGAGCTACGCTCACTATCTTCATCTAGCATTTCGCTTTCTTGAGAATCATGTCGGAGGCCGACGCTGCATCTTTAAATGAGGAGTAGTCCCTTGCCTGCCTGCCTCATCATAAGTGATTGATGAGGGATACACAAGAACATTAGTTTGATGTAAGAACATGGTTAATACACGATGTACTAGTATGTACCAAAAATAGAAAGGCATGTCATATTCAAAGGTATAATGTGTAAGCTAAGCAGATGCAATTTAACCAAATTGGAAGCAATACAAGCTAGACATCCGCTGGAGTGGTGAACATGATCATCTAGGACCCGAGAGCCTGGTGGAGGCGGGCTGCTTCGCCACCATCGCAGCTTTTTAGTTGGCTTCCATGTGATGCCTGTCTTTGTTGGGCTTGTCACCGCTCGCCAAGGCCCCGACTAGCTATTTGTCTTCCGTGCTCACGGATGGTGGTTCATGTAAAAATATCTTTCCTTATCTTAATAAAGACCGACTTCGCCTTTCAATACAAGCTAGACACCATATGGAACATGCAACCACATATGACACCGCTGGGTTAAAGCAAGCACCTGGATGGTGGTTCATTGCGCGAGGTCATCAACTCCAGAGCAACGCCATCTGCTCCATCTCGCCGACATCGCACCCTTTAAAGCGCTGTAACGTGTCTTGCCTAGCCGCAGAGAAAGTCGGCACGACTTTCTCTTTTTTTTTTGCTTCCTTTCGCAGCAGTCTCAAATACCCTTGCATAAAAACACAATAGTGAGAGTATGGGTGAAGTGTGCAGTAACTAGTGCATTGTAAAAGTAGCAGTATAGCAGTGGCTGAAAAATAAATGACAGGAGACATATGATAGCTCTACAACATTGCATGGCAAACAAAATTAGATTCTACTCAGTATGATTTTGTAATATATGAGCACAGAAATGCAGTGTACTCCTCCAAAGACACCACCACATGTGGTCATATCTAAGATAACAATGACTGAAAATAAATAGGTCACCGATTTTTTAATGAACCGTCTCGATCTATAAGGAACGGCAGATGGCCTTCGCTCACCTCCCGCCAACCATCGTTGACGATCTTTCTCGAACCGCCAGCCACCACCGCCTGCACTCTGCCTCCGCCGCCTCGCCTCCCATCGACCTCACACCACCGCCAGCTTGGCAGCGCCTCAAGCCATCCTTTAATCCCGCCGACCTCCAGATCGGGCGCCAAGAGTTTCTAGGCCGCAGACGCCTAAGATAAACACTAAGGCGCTGCCTCGGCGTAATAGTCATACTAGCGCCTGTTACGCCGGGAATGCTTCCTAATTGGGAATCAACTGCCAGAAATTGAAATTCAGGGGCGACGGACCTCTAGCTAAGGTGAAATAGTATATGAGGAGAAACCTTGTGCATCGCGAAGTTACTAGGAACATCTAGTATCAAGAAGAAGCGGTCAACTAGTGTCTTCGTGGATGAATACCGCAAGCAGAGACGTAAGATTTGCACGAATAAGGGAAGAGGAGTACCTTCTTCGTTGCCGTGTGGTCACCTCCACATGTCGCGCGATCTTCTTCTTTTACCGGGAAACCGATGTTCGAGGGTGCAGGCTTGACGAACCCATGGCCAAATTGTTGACTGTGTTGCCGTGGGCGTATGTCGGGGAGGGGAAGCAGATCCGAGGCGGCGGCGACGGCGAGAGCAGAACAACTCCGGCAAGGTGGAGGGTGGCAAAGTTGGAGCGGCAGCGAGGCGCAGGATGGCGTGGTTGAACTGGCTCGGCACGGACGGCTCGGCCTCGGCTTCAACTACTAGCCGTGGAGGGCGCTAGGTTGAGGTTATGTGGACGACGACGCCGGGTATCGGCTCATGTGATGGAGGAGGGCGGCGGTTGATGGGTGGGATGGGGTGGCGACGGAGGACGCCGGGTTTCACGGGTGGAGAGGTAGTTTTGGCGCCCATGGAGTACGTAATGGGGAATCGGACGGTGGGGGAACCATGTTTCGTCTGGGACGCGCTTGTTTTTGGCTTTTTGAATGTAAGATGGGACGCTTTGTTTGAAATTTGGGAAAGTACAAACTTTGCCCCTCTTAAATTTCGGACCCATCATGGTCGGGGTAGGATGGTAATCCTGTGTGTCCCAAATAGTGGGCGGAGCGATTTCGCCGCAAGCATGTGTGCTTAGGCGGCCATTGTGTATGAATGTTTTTCGGAGGCGGTTATGTATGCCTAGATGAAGCTACAAACCTACCCCGGTTTAGACCTTTGGACGTCGGGCGGTAGGTTTCACAGGTCGGAGTTATTAGAAAAGTAATTTTGTACTACCAAACATTGGTCTCACGCGGTTTCAAGTAGTAGAGGCTCTTTTGGCGCTTCGCTCAAATTTTGAAACACAAGCATTCACGCTTAGAGTACTCTTGAACTATGAGGATTGACCTAAATAGACAACGTTATATTTGACCTTGTATGTTTGAAAACCTCATTAAATTATCCGCTTCTTTTGAAATTTTGACACTTGAAAATCCTATAACTACGATTATTTTGGAATGGAGGAGCTAATTTGAATCTATTTTGTACACTACTACATATGCTATTATGTACAAAATCAGAGCAAAGATTGGTACCCCATAGTTTAGGTATGGTTTACAAATGCCATGATATCAAATTCAAATAATTGAATGGACTTCATGTTGAATTTGATTTTTTAAACCACCTTAGGTTGAATTCAAATGTATGCTAGTTCATAGGTAGCTATTTATAATGTCCATTGTGTAACTTTCAGATGTATAATGTGCTTTACACACACAACATGAACTATACTCACGTTTATATTCGATTGCTAAAGCGATGCATTGTCTGGAGTTCAAAATACTAACTATGTGGATCAATTGTGTCGAATAATAACATAGACATGCTCAAATTCGATAGAATCTAGATGTCCGATGGATCAATGACCGCCTTACGCTGAATTGCAAATATCATGATCCCATCCTAATATTTGGATACAATTTATATCTTTAATCAATGTGTAGAGCAGTCTTTACGTGTAGTTTCACTTCCATCGGTGGTCTCTCACACATGCTCACACACTCTCTCCCGAGGTGTCTTTCTCGCACACATGCTCTAGATATAACCCTCCCTCCCTCTCGTAACCATTTACAACTGTTTTCACTAACCTTTATCACAAGCACTCTTCCTCTCGCAAACATACACACGCACAATCCTCATCGACCTTTCTATATACATGGACCTGCCTACGTGTCTCATGTACGCACATTATCTTTACGCCTGCCTCTCACGCATTATCTCACACCTCTTCCTAATCGACGAGTATGATTCTAGCAGAGCATTTTGTAGGATGCCCTTAAAGTTAGGTTGATGAATAGTAATATCGAGATAAAGGGGTTACCTTAGTCCAAGAACCTAGGGTTACAAATCCTAGCCGGCTTTGTCAAGGACACAGAGTCCTTCACAATTCTGCTATCTTTGTCTTGTACGACTAGTCATCCATGGGTCTTCCTAAATGTGTCATGGGTCACCAATGTGGCGCAGATGGAACCGAACGAAGGGCCTCACCTCGACCCACCGGACCTCACGCTGTGACACACCCTCCGCCCCACGCCTCATTATCTTCTCACACCCACACATACCAACACAAACACCACACACACACAAAATTTCTCCGGTGCCTCTATTCCTCCCCTTGCATATACACACTCAAGGGAATGGAATCTCTTGTCGGACGCCATATTCGCTCTCTCTCTAGACCACTCTCATTTCTCGTGCTATCTCTCCCACGCCTGGCCGGCCCCTCTATCCATGCCTCTCTCAACACGTAATACACACACATACCTCTCTAGGCCCCGCCAAATGCATCAACTACACATTCACACATGTTACATCACGCACCCCATTGATCTAAAAAGCCCTCTTCACGCTTATTTCAGATACAACATTCCTTTTGAATAAAGTGTACCAAAAATTATTTTAGAGTTTCTACATATATACAACATTACAAAGTTATATGGAGGAGTACTTAACGCTAATTTGCATTGCATGGTGCCCACAATGATATTTATTCCAAGACCGTGAATTTGTATATTTTTATACTATATACAAAGTTAGTCATAATAAAGAGAAACGAAGAGCATCTCTCTCCATCGTGATACCCTCAGACGCCCCTTTCACGTATGCACACAAAACTATCTCCGTGTCCTCTAAAAGTAAGCCCCAGAAAATTCACGCGTGTTTCATCTTTCTCTCGCGATATATGCAATGACGATCATTGTATTTGAAGCGAAAGCACGATACATACATTGACTTCATAATCCACTCATTACGGTCACCGCTACGTTTAGTGGTTATTATACAGTCACGGGCTCACCGTACAACTTTGTATTTGCTCATGACATGACTAGTTGACCAGTTAAACGCTCCACGTGGCACCTCTAGTGTTGCATCACATTATCTCACTAACATCGTGCCCACCTGTCGACTTGTATCTACTCTACATCTACACTATTATAAAATACATAAAATACTCTTATAAAAAACAGAGTTGGTGATGATGGTGTGCCTGCCATCATGCAATATAGGTCGTCCGATTTATATCTGACCGATAGGAAAGAAACTATGGCAATTTTGCAAAAGGTACCCACACACCTCTCCACATTTGCAAATAAGGCCTTCCTCGCTCATCCTTTTCTCTCACAAGATAAACAAGTCATACAAATGCATCTTGATGTTACGTGCAACGCACGGGCATCTTGCTTGTAAGAATGAAAACAAACGACAAAAAATATTTTGACGGTGGTTCAAGTCATGACCGCAGCACAGCGGACAAGGTGGCCTTTGTATTGGTATGTTGAGCCGCCTGCTTTAACACACAGAGCTGGTGTGGTGATTATACACACACGCACGCATGCACACGAACTCCATCCACGCAACACTCACACAAACACATGCACCCACGCACGCACGCAACACTCACACGCACACACGCAGCCACGCACGCACGCAACACTCACACGCACACACGCATGCATGCATGCACACACCAAGACACCACACAACCAACACACACTCTCACGCCAAGTGCTCAACCTACACGCATGCGCACACATCAGCCCCGATGCATACATACACAACCAGTGATTCTCACACGGGTTGGAGCCTTGTCGCTACTGTAAATTTGTGTTTATCCGACCTTTTCCCTATGCGAATCGACAGTGGGACCCACAAGGAACGTGGTCAATTTAACTAGTCAACATGGCGCCACATGCACTATTTGGCCGGTCAACAGAGTGCAATCCGATGCTGAATCGTGAGCAAGTGACCGGATAATCACCGCAAAACGATATAGTGACCGTAATCAGCTTATTCTCAAGTTCGTGACCAGATACGCTTTTCTCTCTCAGAGGCCCTCCAAAACTACATCTCTACACGCTCGCATGTTACATCTAACAACTATGCAATACAACACTACTACTACACTCTAACACAATAAATCATATGTGTTTTAGTTTTACTAGATATCATATTGTTACTTATAATTATTCAGTTTGCATACATTAAAATTGCCTTTGAAATGTATGGCCAAGATTATCTACCACGCGGGAAAATCCCGCCTTTCCTGCTTAATCGGTTTGTATCGATGGATCGTATGTAAACAGCAAAACTATAGTACTATACAAGACAAGTGACAGTTCATCGGGCCGTCAGGTCGCCTACCTCCGTCAGAAGAGTGGAGCGCCGCTTTCATAAATCTTCTAGTCCTTTCGCCGACATGTGGGACATCAAGCTACCGGGTCCACGTACATACCGAATACATGCAGAGCAGCCGGGTGAAGCACCCTACCATGGCGCCGGCGTAGTAATGAGCAATGAGGCGCAAATCACAAAGCTGCACTTTTCCGCAGCTTAAGTTGGAGGGACGGTAATAATGCTAAAAAAGAAGTTGAGGGACGAAGCAACCATCATTTCACTTGTTGCTGAATCCGCTTCTCCTCATCTTCTTCAACTTAACCACGTGTTGCTTCCGCCGTTGTTCTCGCCTCATGGGACGCGATCAGCTTGGTAAAGCAATCGACATGTGGGACCGCATGTTAGCAAACCGCCAGACAACGCCCTCCAAAATAAGAAACCTCCCCGCCATCCGCAGTGGCAAAATCACCTCCTTTTACTAATCTTTGATTCTATAATTTTTAGATCAATATAATTGAGATTTGTATAGATAGCACACAGGAGCAAAACCAAGTGGTAAGTTAAGGGCATCCACAATGTGTAGCCAATGTGAAAATAGCTTTTGGCATCGTGGGAACCATTGTGGACGGTGTTGCTAAAGCCAAAAGATGGAACCAAGCTCCTCGATTGATTGATTGAAGGAATAGAAAATGCAACGCTCTCCTCTTTCTCCCATGCTTGGACGCATGTAGTACAAAGATAGAGCATGAGTCTACTCCCTGTCCCTTCTATCACAAATCACAAAGCAGTGAGGCGCCAAATCACAAAGCACGGACGAAGCAACTATCATTTCACTCTTCACGACTCCGCTTCTCCATCGCCTTCTTCGAGAAACCATTCACCGCACTAGTACTCCTAGTAGTAGTACTAGTAAAGGACTTCCGGATGCAAATAAGGCGGTTGTCTCGGCTTGCAAAGCGGCACTTGTGAACGACTTACCGTGGTCTCCTCAATGGTGTTCTCCGTCGAACGCACTTCGCTAAACCACAAAAAAAGTCGCCGACGCCACCGCAATGGGCAAGGAATTCAAATATAGTTACTACCTCCATTTTTTGTACACAAGGCCAAGATATCAAAATTACAATTTGCAAAGGGCCACTAACACTAATCGAGGCAAAATTGATGGGGTTAGCAACCAAGGACATTAATATCCCCGCATGCATGCGGAAGTGAGAAGGTTGGTTTGCATGGCGCTGCATTAATCAAGCGATGAGGAGTGAGATGGTTAGCTCTTTGGTCTTTCGAGAAAAATACGCATTAATTGACACGTGAAACGAGGATTTGTATCGATTAAATCCCGCCAAGGAAAACCCCGCCTTTCTTTTTTTAACACTAGTACTCCTAGTACATACGCATTTATCCTGTTTGGGTCTAGGCCTTGCATTGCCAAACTTCGCCACACATTTTTGCCAAGCTTGCCTAAAGTTTTCAAAATGAGAAGGAGGTACACTTAAGACGGCTGTCATGGTCGCACCAAGACCTCACACGGTCGCCCCGTGACGCCGCCAAGACCGCACCTCACACACGCTTCCTGCACGCCGCAAACCCAACCAAGGAACGACCTCACCGACACGTGTTGTCGCATGTGAACAAACCAAACTCAGCCATCCTATCACGACACATAATTTTCGCTCATAGAGTATGTTTATCCAACCGCATGTTGGGGAGTATCCGACGCCCGTGCGGTGGTCTGCTGGGGAAGAAGAAGAGGAGGAAGAAGGAAAGAAGGGTTAGAGACGAGGATATTCATCCAACCGCCTGAAATGGTAGATCGACCCAAGTCAGCGACTTGCATAACAAATAGTATGTTTTTACACAGCAAAAGATCCATAAAACAACAACATAAAGAAAACTATCATCGTCATGGAAAGAGACGGCCCTGCTGCCTTTGGCTGCCGGCGCAACCAGCCGCCGCTGCCGACGTGTGTCTCCGCACCGTGGTTGTCCTCGGCCTCAGCCTACTCATTCAAGCGGAGCGTGAGGGCGCTCTGCACGGACGAGAGCACAGCCCGTTCAAGTCGAGGACGTCCGTTCCGCCGCAGAGGGCCTCGATGGCAGCGGCATCCGCGGCTCGCCGAGTCGAGCCTCCGCCGCCGGCTTCAAGTCCAGACTTCCGTTCCGCCTGCAGAGGGCGCTGGCGAGAGCGGCATCCGCGCTGGCTGCGCCGAGTCGAGCCTCCGCCGCCTGGTTCATGTCCAGACGTCCGGCTTCGCCGCAGGAGGGCCTCGATGGCAGCGGTATCCGCGCTTCCGCCTCGTTGAGCCTCCGCCGCCGGTTCACATCCACGACATCCGGTTCCGCATGCGGAGAGCCTCGATGGCAGCGGCATGCGCGCCTCCGCCGAAGTTGAGCCTCTCGCCCCGGTCCTCCTTAGTATCGCCATGTTGAACCGCTGGTCCGCCCGCACCATGGGGGACTCGGACGCCGCACGAAGTCGACGCCCATCGCCTCATACCCATCGGGGCCTTCGCGCCGCGACCTCCGCATGAACATTGATCGGCTTCTCCTCCTCGTAGCTTGGCTCTAGAGAACTCGGGATTGGCCCGCCGCAGCGAGCTTGGGAACGGAGGTCTCAGGGCACCGACCGCCGCGATTTCTGCGCGCCCGCCAAGATCTTGTAGTAAGTGATCTTGCGCGCACCATGGCTTTCCGCGAACTAGGGGACGCTGATGCGGCTAGGGATCAAAGGTGGGGAATGGGCTGAGATTTGGTGGTTTTAGGGCAGTGGCTGGCGAGGCCGAGCAGCAAGGTTCTGTGTGAATAGTGGTTCCGTGACGACCGTCAATCGGTTTTGATCAGACATCGCTTTTGTCGCTTCACATGCAGCCCGCACGCTGGACCTCCACGCCGCCACCGAATGGAACGCGCTTGCCTTTATGCTGCCGCCAGGGACCGCAGCTTGAGAGCAAACCGACGCCCCTCCCTCCCCCGCCTGCCATTTATTATACCACCACCCTCCGCTTTATGCGGAGTAAATAAAACAGAGGGAGTATACTACGGATGAGGATCCTCGACGTGGTCAACCCATTGAGTAACCGACATGCGGGCCTAGCAAGCATGGGGTCCGCCAAGAAGTGACCGAAGGGAGGGTAAGGCAAGGATACCTACGTCGAGGATCCACTTCCACTATACTACTTTGACCAAATGTTAGAGTAATAATATATGACATGCAACTTACACAAATGTTAGAGTAATAATATATGACATGCAACTTACACAAAGCATACAGGGTCTAATGCGTTTTCGAGGCTAACTTTGACCAAATGTTAGAGTAATAATATATGACATGCAACTTACACAAAGCATATGGTCAATTTCAGATGTGAAAGGAGTTTCCAATGATATAATTTTCACATTATACATCTCATGTACTCCTCCGCCTAGGTGTGTAAGTCATCTTATGAAAACCAAATAATCCTAAACACGAGGCGCTGTGCATTAACTTCTACCTCGCTTTTTGTTTCTTGACATATGAACCAATAAGAGATGAGGGTGTGCATGCTTTTAATGACCGAGACTATCAAACATGACATGCAATGGTTAGTTCATTGCATGCAATACTATTAATTAGCAACAAACATTAATGTTTCTCATTTTCCTCCTCCTTGGTCACGGTGCACAGCCTAAGATGACTTACTCACCTATGTGAAAGGATTACTATTAATCTTGTCAATAGTCAAATTGGAAACCATCTCGGTACAAATCTAGGAGTACGCATTTAATCTAACAATATTGATTGGGCGTTGTTGAATGTTGATACCTTTTTTATCATAGTAGAGATACTTTGACTACACATAAAACTTATACTATGTAAAGTAGAAAGGATAGGAGGGAGTATATTGTGCGTTCAAAAATGAAACGAACATTGAATACCCTTTATATATGATTTGCGGATGCTATGATCACGGGTTCAAAATTTTGATTCCGCCTTAGGTATCACATGCCCCCACTCATTCGCTCTCGATTTCATCTCGGGTCCGAGATCTATTGAAAGAGGACTAGGTGGGTACATGCGAATGATACTCATGGAATGTTCAAATGAGTCATGCGGAGGATGGACTCGATCGAGGGCTTACATGATCGATGGAGAAGAGGGTTGAGAGGAATGAGAAATAAGCAAACGCCACATGATTACACTTGAACGGCTCAAATAAACAATAAGTTGTCTCGCTGGCCTACATAGTGAAAGGCCTAATGCGCAACACGGAGCAATCGACGCCAATATGGCCGGAAAACAGGGAAACCGACATAGCGCAGACTAGTCCAATGGAGGAGCTGGCCCACACCTCCTCGCCACCGACAACCGCTCATGTGGGTCGTTAGCCAACAACGGGCGCAGCTCCAGACCGCCTCGACACGGCGATCAAGGTGAGAGAAACACTCATATCATCGATAGACACGGTCGGTTTTAGTGTGCCGAGGGTGGCGTTAGTGCTGTGGCACCACCAACGGTATGTTTGGTTTGTGCCTAAGGTTGCCCCATCAAAGCATTGGGTAGCCAAAATTTTGGTTGAGGTATTGGTTGCCCATGATTTGGCCGACATTGGCAAGAAAATGAACTAGAGTTGGCTAGAGTTCATTGGCATGCCAAAGAAATGGCAACCATCCAAACAAAGACCAATCTTTGGGTCATGACCAAAATTTTGGTAAGGTGCACTTTGGCCACAATCCAAACACACCCCAACACCCGCTCGCCGAGGATGCACGGGCGCCGCGACGCATCCGCTGGAGTGGTGTAGCGCCAACTGCATCCTCTCGACTTGAGACCATGCCGGTCGTTTTGCTTTTTCAATGACATGCGGGATCGATTTGAGCAAAGGGCATCTCCAACGCTGCACGACCGCAGCCGACTACCCCGCACACCAAAGCCTCGCCCTCGCTACCGTCGCAAGGCGCGCTCCCAGCCGGGCGCCAGCTGCCCGCATTCATGTCGTCCGCTTGTATGTCGTCAGCAGAGGCTCGTGCCCGAGGAACCAACTCCGCGACTTAATGACGCACCCGGACGCTTTTCACCGAATGCGCTTACTTAAAGCGGCAACGCCCAGCTAACCTCCACACCATAGCGCATCGCCCTCCCACCGGCACCACATCCGCATGACCGCAAGTGCGAACGCCCGGGAGAGCTTGTCTTCGGGATGAAGCTCGAGGTCGCCGCCTCGCTCAAGTCGCCAAGACAAGCGGTGGCCACGCTTGGCGGCCGATGGGAGCACCGTCACCACGCTGGCCCTACTTGCCGCCATCCAACGCCCGCACCGCCGAGGTCGGGACTCTCCGAGGATGAGTAGGGCATGGGAGGCGGCAGGGCATGGTGCCAACTGGCCGGTCCTATCCCCTGTTCTACTTTTCATCGCCGGAGACCGCACCTTCACTTCACGGGTCTTGAAACCTCCCCATACATAGAGATCACAGATGGAGGACGCCGTCGCCAGAGAATAGGTTTAGGGTCGGGTTTTTTTATTTTTTTGTCCTATAAAAGTTCAAATGTAATGAAAATCTGCCGTGTTTGCATTAATCTCGCCGTGTATATGAACTTTCACAATAATATACATATTGTAGGAGTACTAGTAAGATGCCTCGTATGCTGTACGGAAGATCAAGATCTTGTGGGAGAAAAGGATGAACGAGGGAAAGCCTTATCTCGCAAATGTGGAGAGGAGGCGGTAAATTGTCATAGTTTCCTTCCTATCCGTTAGATATAGATCGGACGGCCTATATTGCAGGATGACAGCACACCATCATCACCAACTCTGCTTTTATTGAACCGAGACAAATCTAAAAACCCAACTAAGCCAACCTCCCAACATATCGCTGGAAAAGACCCGCCGGATTACTAGTAGTAGTATCGATGGATCGCGCAAGCAACATTTTTTTAGGGGCGGCACCTAGTTTAAAAGGAAAAAGGCGGTACACTCACAACACTCCTGTCGCGTCGCACACACGCTAGGTCCTGCACACGGCTCACGCAAACGGAATGCGCTTGTGGCTTGCCTCTTCACCGACACGGGACTGCACTTGGAGAAACCGACCATGCGCTAAACTCCCCCCCCACCGCTAAAAATCCTCCCCCCACACAAAAATTCCCCAAATTCGATTCAACCGCCTCTTCGCCAAATATTCCCCAAACCCCCTCCCCCCCGTCCCCCTCCACTCCATTCGCCTCCAAAGCCGCCTCCCCACGCTACCGATACGCCGGGCGCCATGTTCGCGAGGGACGACGACGATCCTCTCGCTCCCACAAGACGCTCTCAGATCGCCGCCCTTCAGCCGCCCGCCACCTCTCGCTACGTTCTTGTGGAGGCGCACGGCGGTCAGCCCCACCACCACCGGGCGACGTCAGGTGGAGACGCACGACGCTCAGCTTCTCCCACGGTACGCGAGATTCTAGACCGAGGCCCTGCTCATGTCGGTGTAGCGCTGAATGTTAGCCGATAGACGCTGTTAATCTCACTGCTTGTCAAGTAGTTTACTATCAATATGCTCGCTTAAGAAGCTTCCTTGCCCTGTTCTCGCACTCAATCTGCTTAGCTGAGATGGCATGCCAAGGCCGATTAGTTGCTAAAATATCCTGCCATATATTTATTGTGACGAGATTGCCATGGTCTAGTAGCCAATCTATTAGGTGAAATAGCTCTACACCGCTTTATACTCGATCTTTGTTGCTGCGATGGCCTTCGATAGTTCGATGGCTGTGTGCTCGGCCTCATTGACTCGCTGAAACAGCTCGCCATAATTTAGCACTCAAATCTGTTTGCTGAATTAGCTTTACATATATTTCACATTTAGATCTGCTCGTCCAAATATCTTGCCATAGCTTTAGACATCGACCTAGGTATTTTTTTTCTCGACTTCATAAAAAGCATATATGTTTTTCCTGTAATATCTAGTAGAAGAACTAATTTGTATGTCTAATGATGGACATGACTTGATAACTTCTGCTCAAGATTCTCCGCTGCATATGTCGAGGGGTTGAAAACTTCATGAACTTTATCGAGCTGAGTACGGTGGTCCCAAATCAGATGTGCTCGCCTGTAGCAGTTGTATGAATTCAGTTACAAGACCCCACCAACTGTGCAAAATCATCTACACTTGTATGGGATGTCGGTCACATATACTAGGTGGGTTCATCATGGTGAAGCTGTGAACGCCAATGTTATTGACTACGGGAAGCAGCAGATCACCATCTTGATCTGCCTGATGCTCGTGGAAGAGGAGGAGGAGGTGGTGGTGGCGGAGCCAGTGAGTTTGACCAACATTGAAATAATGCTACTAAATGCTCGTGCATTCCGTGAACTTTCACCGCAGAAGAAAAAGTGGGCCCGCATGTTGAACAATGCAACGCTGTTGCCACCCCAGGAAATAAGCTGTCAAGATTCTCAGCTATGGTCACCTTTCTTCGTGTGAAGACATCTGAGCGGATGACCAACAAATCATTCGATGCGATGTTGGCTGCTTTCCGCAAATCTTTCCCAGACAAGGCCCGAGCTGCCACACACCTACAAAGAAATGAAGAATTTCCTTCGTGCAGTTGGAATTGGATATGATATGATCCATGTTTGTAAGAATAATTGTGTTCTGTTCCGAAGGATTATGCCAACTTAAGTGAATGCCCAAATGCAAATCATCAAGATGGAAAGATGGCGATGCTGTGAAGAGGGTTCCTCATAATGTTCGAGACATTTTCCAATTACACCAAGATTGCAGAGGTTGTTTCATGATGTCAAACAAGAGAGGATGTACTGTGGCATTCTAGGAACCAGAGTACAGAGATCGAATGTAATGAGCCATCCATCTCATGGTAGTGAGTGGAAAAGCTTCAATGATAAACACAAAGAGTTTGTGCTGACCCGAGAAACATTAGACTTGGCTTAGCTTCGATGGATTTAACCCATTTGGCCACCAGAGCGCCACATATAGCATGTGGCCAGGCTTGTTATCCTTACAACATGCCTCCAAATGTCTGCACCAAAGAATCAAACTACATGATGGCCTTGCTCATCCCAGTCCAAAAGTCCTCGAAAGGATTTTGATTTGTTCATGGAGCCTCTTGTGGAGGAACTTCAACAGCTATGGAAGGGTGTTCTCACCGAGACCTATATAGCAGCCCACCAACTGATTTTTTTTCATGCATGTTGTAATTTGGTGCATCCATGATTATCCGCTTTGGGCACTATGTCGTATTAACGACACATGGTTACAATGCATGTGTTCGCTGTGACAGAATCACTGTCATATGCAATACTTAGCAAGATCTGCTACATTGACACCGCTGTTTCTTTGCCAAGGACAAGCCGCATCCTAGAAAATACTGACATGTGTTCCTGGGAACGGGGTCCCTGTGACTTGCTCGCTCTCGCAGCCTGCGCCAGGTTCAAAGGGGGGGGCCCATCACGGCCCATCTTCATCAACACAAGCTCAAGACCTCGCGAGGGGCTGGTTTGCCTATGGGCGGATTATGTGAGCTTTCTGCATGGCCTCATCCGGCTGGCTTGCGAGGAGGCGGAGAGATCAAGGCGGCGATCACGAGGTGCCCATGACGCAAGCCATGACGCACTAAGGGCGCCAAGGGGCGCCAGCTCAAGAATGTCCTCCTTTCCTCTTTGGTGCAAAGGGAGCAAGCGCAGCGAGAGCATCAAGCAAAGGCCCATTTCGTGCAACAAGACCAAGACCAGCCCAACGGCTGTGAAGGAAGTCATTGTGGAGCCCAAGCCAGCACACGACTGTGAGCCTTTGATAGGCGAGGACCAACTTTAGTCGTGATAAGTGAACCAGATGTTCCCTTCAAATGGCCAATTATTGGCGCCTTCCCACTAATATTTGGGAAGAGGCCCAGGCCTCCGCCGCTATAAATAGGACTAGCCACGCACAGAGCTAGGGGCATCTTAAATGGAGAGAGAGAGAGGGAGCGATCGAACCTCCAAGTAGTTCATCGCCTGCCAAGAGCGCACTCTCGAGGCTGTTCTTCCTTGTATTGTTCATCACCATCAGCCCAAGAGGCAATCCACCACACCACAAACTAGAGTAGGGTATTACACCACAATGGTGGCCCTAACTAGTATAAACCTTGTGTCTCTTGTGTTGTTCCTTTCAGAGTTTAGATCCTAGCGAGGCGGCGGGTGCGTGTAGGTAGAGGGCGAGATCTCCGCTGCACTCCCAAGGTTCGAACCTCAAGGGTCTGCTGAACCCGAACCGACATTTGGCGCCCAGTAGGGGCGCCGCTGAGTTTTCCTTCACCACCGCCGCCCGGACCTACCCAGGATGAGCAGCGCCGCCGCGGCCGCCGCCACATAAGTAGGGGCCAGGGGCTCTGAACCTGGCCCGCCTTGCAACGGGTGCGGGCGTGGACAAGTTCAAGCCGACGATGTCCAAGGCTGCACAACGGCGCGACCGATCCGCTGGCCTTCCTCACAGCGACGAGGAGGCCGCCCTCGGTTGAGGTGACGATGTGGTCATGACCAACTAGCTTCCCATGGTTTCACCGGCGCCCGCCAAGCATGGCTGCTCCACTTGCCGCAGCCTCCGTGGGCTCTTGGGAAGAGCTGCGACATCTTCCTCACCCACCACGCTGCATCGGCGCCCGGTCATCGCGCCCTCCCGGGCGGCTCGCAGTGCCGCCTTCAAGTCACCACGCTGCCATTCGTCTGGCTGGTCGGCGCCGCCCACGCTGCAGGGGCCCTCAACCGTCGGCACCCAAGGCCGGGCCGACCTTCAGCTCGAAGACCACCACCCAACTTCAGCCGCTCGGTGCGCCCCCATGCTGTGCACCCCACCATCTGCCGTGGCTGCCACCAGACTTCATCGACGGCGGCGCTGGCCTCAACGTGTTTCGCTGAGGCCTTCAACCTCCTCTCGTGATACCCCCGAGCGGTTGTAGCCCAGCCGCCCTTCTCGGCGCCGGGCGGGTCATCCAGCTCCTTGGGACATATCCGACTCCGTAACTTTCGACCTACGACAACTTCCAAGACGGAGCTGGTCGATTTCGACATCGCCCCCATCGCCTCCCCTATAACGCCATCCTGGCTACCCAGCACCGCCCAATTCATGGTCACACTCACTCGGGCGCATAACCTCATGAAGATGCTCGGGAGCAACGGTGTCCTCACCGCATCTGGGACACCGGAGATGCGCTATGAAAAGCTCAAGCTCGCTTTCAAGACGGCGGCATCAAAGACAGCCCGCCGACGCTGAGACCCCGAGCCCAAGGGGCTGCACCAACCAAGAAGAAACAATTGTTCACCAAGACAAGGCAGAGACTAGCAAATACCCGCCGACGAGGACGGGTCCATCGACACCACTTTCACCATAGGCGCCAAACCTCGAGCCCGAAAGGTGAGGAGGCCCCGGTCAAGTTCCTCGCACGCAAACAAGAAGGTATTCGCCGAGCCTGATCAGTTGGCGGGATCCTTAGGGGCGAATCGAGCATCACCTCCACGCAGCCCCAACGCACGCCTGCGAAGCAGAAAGCGAGGCGGCAGTCCACCGAAAAGCAAGCCTTCATCGACAGAGACCCGCAAACTAGAAGTCACGCAATTGGGGTCATTCGCGAGGTCCGAGATCCGGATTGGTTGGCCAACCTCGCATTGTGCCAAAGAAGGAGGAAGGAGCGATGTGTCGATTTCACCAACCTCAACAAGGCATGCCCGCAAGATCCGCTCCCACTCCCTCGATCGACCAGATCGTTGATTCCACCGCTGAGTGCGACCTGTTATGCTTCTTGGATGCCTTCTCCGGTATCACCAGATCAATATGGCGTAGAGGACATGGAAAAGATGGCCTTCCCGACCCCTGTGGGGAGTATGCCACACGCGCATGCTATCTGGCTGCAAGAACGCAGGGCGACCTTCCAGCCGGCTGATGCACATCACCTTGGGTCCGCAGCTTGGGAAGAATGTTGAGGCTTACGCCGATGACATTGTGGTGAAGTCTCGGAGGCCAGGACCTCGATATAAGACCTGGAGGAAACCTTCATGAGCCTCAACGCAGAGAACCCACGGCTCAACCCGGAGAAGTGTGTGTTCAGAGTCCCCTCCGGCAAGCTCTTGGGCTTCCTCGTATCCCGCCGAGGCATCGAGGCTAACCCAAAAAAGGTCAAGGCGGTCGAGGACATGTGCCCGCCAAAGACCCTTAGGGAAATGCAGAAGGTCACTGGCACGGATCGCGCTTAGGGCGCTCATCTTCAAGTTGGGGGAATGAGCGCTGCTTTCTTCCAGCTAATGAAGAAAAGGGACCTTTGAATGGATCAAGAGGCCGATACATGCTTCAAGATCTCAAGAGGTACTCTAACCAGCCCTCCGTCATGGTGGCCCCACGCCTGCAGAACCCCCGGTGCTTACTCGCCGCCACTCCCTACTCTGCTGCCAAGAGCTCGTGGCGGTTAGGGAAGAGTGTCAAACCAAAACCACAAAGAGCAGCCTGTGTCAAGGCAAAGTAGGAACAAGGAAGACCCACAGAAACCACTAACACGGCTGAGAAGGATCACCGCCGCAGGGAGCGACTGGAACCAAGAGGTCCCTCCCCAGACTACCAGCCTCGAGGCTCCATCGCCTCAAGAGGCGCCACGGTCCCCGTGAGGGCGCCATCGCACCGGGCGCCCAAACCTCGCTGAGCACCTAGTGTACTTCACAAGACGGTGTTGCGGGACGCGAGGGCACGGTACCCCATGCCTCGTAAACTCCTCCTCGCCATCGGTGGCCTCCTGCAAGCTGCGACATTATTTTCGTGGTCACCCCATCAAGGTCGCCTCAAGATACCCCTTGAAAGGGTGCTCAGAGCCCTAACTCAAAGCGGAAGGGCCGCTGAGTGGAACATTGATCTGCAAGCGCTTCAGCTCGAATTCAGCATGACCAGAGTCGCCAAGGGGCCACATTAGCGGATTTTGTATGTAATGGACGGAGGCACCGGCCTCAAGGCTGACGAGGATCGGTCCTCTCCCCATGAAGCGGTTACTGTAAGGCTGGGTCATGTACTTTGATGGGGCGCTTCTAGGCATGACAAGCTCCACTACGCAGGCAGCCTCGCTTCCAAAGAAGGTGAAAAGGTCTCCAACAACATAGCGGAGTATGAAGGTCTAATAGCGGCTTGAAGGCCGCAGCTGCCCTAGGGGTGAAGCGCCTACCATCAAGGACGATTCGCAGCTCCTCGCAATTTCTCCAACAAGGTGTACGAGCCAAAAGATGAGCACATGGAAGCCTACCTTGCAGAGGTCCGAGGATGGAGAAGCAGTTCTGGGTTGAGTTGCAGATGTGCCCCTGCTGGCACCAATCAGAGGCCGACGACATCGCCAAACGAGCATCCAGCGGTTACCTCATGAGCCTCGGGCGCCTCGAGGAGCGATTTTTAAGCCCTCGACCATGCCTTCACTATCAAGCACGGCACAGCCTCGAGAGGAGCTCTCCCAGCCACCCGCCAGGAGCCCTGCAACAGGGCTGCCGGCCTCAGAGTGCGCCGCCTCCCGACGATGGAGCCTCAGAGGGGTGCTGGATCACGTAACTCCGTAGCTACTTAACGCAAGGGACCTCCGGAGAAGGAGGAGGAAGCGAGCGGTGGCGCGGCAAGCCACAGCGCATCGCATCGTGGATGGAGAGCTCTATCGAAGCGACTAAATGATGTGTCCCACGCTGCATCTCCGTGAGTAAGGGAAAGAACCGCGCGGATATACACGGTGGAGACTATGGGCATCACTCGTCATCACGAACCTCGTGGGCAAGGCATTCCAGAGCGTTTCTACCGCCTATCAGACTCAACGACGCCGCCGAACTAGTGAAGGCTTCGCGGCTCGCCAATTCCATGCCAAGCAGATCCATCAGCCGCCAGAGGTCTCAGAACTATACCACTCGTGGGCCATTCGCAACTGGGGCTGGATATCCTGCCCGCTTCTCGAGCGCCAGGGGCTATCGCCACTTACGCCGCCGGACAAGTTCACCTAGTGGGCTGAAGTGGAAGCCGTCCGCACCATCTTCGCAGTTCAGCGTCAAGTTCACAAGGCATCGTGAGTCGTTCGGGTGCCGAACCGCATCATCACCGACAACGGTTCGCAGTTCACCAAAGAATCTCTTCAAAACATACCGTATAACTTAGGAACGATATATATGCTACTTCGTGGCGCACTTCGGCAACCACCAGTGCCGAAGGGCTAACGCAGAGGTCCCGAGGGGCCTCAAAACCGAACATTCAAGAAGAAACCGAGGCCCTGGGCAGAGGTTGGTACGACGAGCCAAATTGCTATGGTCCATCCGCACGACCACGCACTCAAGACAACCGGAGAGACCCCGCTCTTCCTGGTCTATGGAGCCGGGCGTCCTCCTCACGAGGTCGACGCCGCCCGCATGGGTCCCGGCGCTCGACGAGGCGCAGCAGACGCCATGCGGGGACAGACCTCGGGCCGGGGAGGAGCGCTGCTGAGAAGCTGCGCTATGAGCGGCGAGGTACCAACAAGCATCGCGACGATACCATCGCTGAACATCCGCCCCTGTAACTCTTTGAGGTAGGGGACCTCGCTCAGCGGGTTCTCCGCAGGGAGGGACTACATAAGCCTCTCCCATGTGGGAGGGCCTATTCAAGGTTGTTCATGTTTCCAGTGCCCGGCCTCAAGGCTTGAGACTCTGTGGAGGGGGTGCACGCCCGAACGCTGTGGAACATCCAGCACCTCCGTGAGGTTTTACCCCTAAAAGGCCCCGAGCCTGTGAAGAAGGCGAACGCCCTGAAGCTTATCTTTTGGAAAAGGCCAAGAGCCTATGAAGAAGGCGTAATGCCTATGAAGCTTATCTTTTGGAAAAGGCCCAGAGCTCGTGAAGAAGGCGAATGCCCGTGAAGCTTATCTTTTGGAAAAGGCCCAGAGCCCGTGAAGAAGGGGAATGCCTGTGAAGCTTATCTTTTGAAAAAGGCCCAGAGCTCGTGAAGAAGGCGAATGCCCAGAAGCTGCAGCTGCTTTGGAAAAGGCCCAGCCCGTGAAGGGGGCCAATGCCCTGCTTGCTTCCCCAAGAAAGGCCCGAGCCTGTGAAGAAGGCCAACGCCTGTGAAGCTCGCCGCCTGTGACACTCTCACGTAATAATGAGTTGGGGATGTAAATGCCCTGAGTCTCGTGAGCGCCGCCTCAGCCCCTGGGCCCTCCCACGCCTGGCAGCACTTAGCTCCGCTACCGGTGAGAAGACGCCAAAGACTAGATTAGGTGCCGACGCTGCTTTTTCATTTGCTTTCCGCAATTGGCTTGTTCATTCTCATTTGAAGTTTTGTCGAAGCTGTGGTCGTTTTTTATTTGTGGCTCTTCGACCTTCGCCTCCTACCTCGATTTCTCTCGAAGGTCTCGCGAGGGGCAGCCTCGAGCGCCTAGCGAGTGTTTTCTGCCCTTATCGCTCAAGGTTTCCCAACCTGGGTCCACCACAGAGCACCTCGAGTCTCAGGTTTCACGGGCACCGCGACACTAACACAGACCTGGTCGGTCGCCTCAAGGCTGAGGCTGGGAACTACCTACGCCGCAGCATGCGCCCAAGGCATGATAACGAAATAGCGTAAACAAGACGATGATTAACGAGAAAGTTCAAACACGCCCCACGGGCCCCACACTACCGCCTTTCTACGCAGGAAAAGAAAAAGGAAGAACAAATCAGGCGCTGCTCGCCTGACACCAGCCCGCAGGGAAGACTCGAGCCGCCCGCTCAGCGAACTCCTCGCGCTTCACCGAGGCGCGACGGCGGGCGGACCCGCTACCACCTCCAAGCATGCACGACGGCGCCGGCTGATCGCGCCGCTGCCGGAGGAGCCATCGCTCAAGAAGAATCGATGAAGCTCGAGGAGCCTCGAAGGCCGCCGACCACGCTGCTGGCTGTCCTTCTCCGCTATCGCTGGGCTGGGCCTCAGCCGCGGTCGCCGCCCCCGTGGTAGCACCCAGCGCGCGACCATCCTCCCCAACACCTCACGTAGCGGGTGGCATCGCCGCTTAACTTGAAGTGCAGGGTGCACCGACGACTTAGGCCACGCTGCTGGCAACGCCCACCACCAAGGTCGTGGCCAGCTCCCAACCGCTGAGACCTCCAACGGCTTGTGGAGGCCCGACAGCAGCAAATCGCTCTGCCTGAGCTGAGGCCGCCTGGGCGCAACTGGGGCTCACCTAGGAGGAAGCGAGGAAGCTGAAGTCACAGCGCAGTCGGGCTCCACCGACCACACAACAAACTCCTGCAACACCTCCAGAAGCTGAAGCTGCCTAGGGGTCGCAGGCCAGAAGGCCCCCTGCCGCTGCCAGCTGGCCCACAACCGCTGGAGATCACTTCATGCCACGGGAGTCGCTGTGGGAGCCACAGGATGTTTGGCGAGGGCGGCTCGACCGCCATGGGGGGAGAGGCAGGCTCAACTCTGGCGGGCCTTCCCTTCTCTCAGCCGAGAACTTCGGCAGAGCCATGAAGAAGGAGGAGAAGCAAGAGGGGCATACCGGAAGGGCACGCGCCGTCTGCATTTAAAGCCGAGGAGGCCAACCGCCGCCTCCACAATCGCAGGTAATCATGACTCCGCTTTGGCGCAGGGACTTGTCAATTGCAGTTGCCGAGGTGTCATGGGGAAGTGGATACCCCACGCCCAATCAACCGCCACGC